>JANHJO010007040.1:37062-48645 GCA_032468235.1 Pseudoxyrhopus heterurus | reverse complement strand
CTCTTTAAGAACTTGCCACAATTTGTTGTGCTCCACACAATCAAAGGCTTTAGCATAGTCAATGAAGCAGAAGTAGAAGTTTTTCTGGAAAACATCTACTTTTGTTTATAGTGGCCGGCAAATAATTATAACAGCCACTATAATATACATTTTACAGTGTAATGTGTGATATTTCTTCAATAGACGGACAATGCTCTAAGAAGACTGTCTTTGTATCTGTATTCAACTAAAGGGGGAATACTGAATTGATTGGATTAATTTTGCTTAAAAATATATATCTGACATTAAACAAGAAATATTTTTTCAAAGTATAAAATATGTTTTCTCGGATTTATCCAGTTGTAAAGTTGCTTTGAAGAAAAGCTGTACAAGACAATGAAATTTCCATATTAATAAATTTGACAACAGTTGAGCTTCTCTTTTTCTCTTCCTCTGTTCCTCTTCATTTCCAGCTAAGTAACATCATCAGTGCATGGGAGAATATATTTAGGTTGTACCATTCTTACATGCATAGATAGTCAGTTTCTAGTGGTGTTCTGAGGATATCCATTGCACTGAAAGGTGCTTTATTGAGGTAATATTTTTTTGGTTGGGTTTTTTTTTTAGTTCTGGGTCTATCCATGCAGCCAACAGGTAAACAACCCATGAAAAAGGTATCATACCATATATCAAAACATAAACCTACAAAATCTATTCTAAGCATCCTTAGCAAATCCAAAGGCCTAAAATAGACAAAACAAGAATGATCAACAACATAGCATATAAGGGCTTGGAAAATCACTATATGTGGCAAACAAGTCAAAACCTGAGAGAACAGATCCATGAACATAAGGACCTGAGGATCTTACCTATTAATTTATTAGGACACTATTAGGGACTTTTGCAAGTGAGTCACAAATTAGCCATGAATTAGCTTGAACGAGATCTACTCCATCTTAATCACTCTATTTGTGCTTTTGCTAAAATTAGCAGTCAGTCAGCATCTGCTCTGGTATCTGTTAACAAAGAGCTAAGGGGAGTGACCATTACTGGAACAAGGAAAGTTAACATGACATTTAACTTACCTGTGGTCAAGAATGTCCTAGCAAAGATCCAGAGGTAAAAAGTTTATCATTAGGATGTTTAAAAGAACACACCCAAAGGTGGAAAGATGAACTAATTAAGTGCACCCCTCATACTTATGAGTTCTTAGCCTAAACTGCACATACCTTAAAAAACCAGGCACAAGTGATGAAAGATCAGGACATTATGTGAATTTATGATATAAAAAGAATAGGACTTGGACTTGGGTCCCGAACATTCCTCTCTTTAATTCTATGCAGAAATAAAATGTCTAACCCCACTTTCTTTGACTCAGCATGATTATTAGCTTATGGTGCCAGGTAAAATGAACCAATATTGAGCTGGGTCAACATTACTCACCTATTAACCAATACTCAGATAATATAGGAATCAACACTAGAATAAAAGAAGAAGCAACACCTCACCAAAAAGCAATTTTGGAAAAAAAACATACCAATAAAATCTGGTAGGACAAGCTGCCACATATAAACAGCCAACAAATTCCACTCCTTTATTTAGTTATTGATATTATCTAATGTGGTGATGAATACTTGCAGGAAGAGAAGCAAGCTAAAAAACCCAACAGTTCGACCTTCAGCTACGTATATTCTGTTCAATGGCAAATTTTACTATTTAATGGTGAGGACATATTAAATAAAAAGTCAACAGAAACTAATTCTTAATGTGTGTCTTTTAAACTGTTTTAGTTATTTATTTGTGCCATAATAAATGTGATAATATAAATAAAATAAAAAATATTAAGGAATTTAACAAATAAAAGTACATATGATCTCCATTTAATCATTTTCTGAACTGTTAATTTCAGTATTCTTAAAGACATACAAAAAACTAGGACATAATATTAGAGTTTATTTAAAAATGCGAAGAGCCAATAGTTCAATCATTGCCAAACAGTAGAGGAAATCTTATGCAGGAAAATCACTTATTTTAAAATTGAGTTACAAAAAAGATGTGCTTGTCTAATGAATAGTGTATGCCAAAATAATAAGCTTTAAATACTGTTGGAACCATGCTTGCTACACTCCAGAAAGAAAGAAACATTCCAAGCATTAATTATGGATCAAAAAGGGACCAACATACATTTTTTAGAATTTTTTTTATTCCAGAGTAAACTTTTAGTCTGTTGCACAGAATATTGCAATGAACCTCCACAGTTGCTATGGGGGTAAAACGGAAGGTCCTGCAGAGTAGATACAAATCTAGTGAATAAATATACAAAAAGTCAAAGCATCACAATTTAAAAAAACATACCCAGAGTAATTGATTCAAATGGCATTTGCCTAACATAACCAAATAAAGCTAGCAGCCGAAAGTGGCCTCAGTTAATATATGTTCAGATCTGTCCATCACCATAATCAAAGTCAAAGGCAACTCTGAAAATGTCATACATAAATGGCAATCCTGTGAAATATCATAATAAATACTGCAAAACAAGACAGGGAACTGAAAAGGTAAAACCATTTCTCCTGGCCTAGCACTCAACATGTATTATTTACTGAGTTTCTGATGATATTTCCTGAGAGATCGAAATAGAATTTCAGATGTTCATGACCATTACAGTCTGCTGCATTGTACGCTATGTAGAAAAACTGGAGAAGTTGTGCTGAAAATGGCTTCAACATGATAGCAACTTTATGCTACCTTAAATGTTCTTAATGACAAAAAAGATTATTGTATTTTGCAGATGTGATCCTGTCCTAGCAATTAGGCACAAATGTACAATTCTGTATAATATACTGTACCTGGAAAATAAAAAGTATTTAGTGCTTCTGTGGCTTCTCACCCAAATACCTGCCCATGCTGTCAAAGATACACCCATTCCTATAGCTTTCAGAAATACCATTCTGAAAAGGTATGCATATGTGTGTGTGTGTACACACACATTTTCAGAAGGATCCTATTTTTGTTTTGTTTTTCTGAACATTTTCAGCAGCTTTCATTGGCAGAGTTTCAGAAGCAGGCCTAGTTTCTGATCCTGAGGACAAGACAAGCTAATTCCTTACAGTGTTTGGACTTTAATTCAGGCTTCTGCCATCAGTGAACATACAATATATCACCCAAGTGTGTACTTATCAACTAGACACATGCAAGCTTTGTGTTTCTATTTTCCTTTCGGTATCCTTCAAAGTATCCATTATTTAAACAGAAAAAATGTCTAACATTGCTATTTCTGCAATTATGCATTCTCTTAAAGATGCTTCTATGCCAATGTGGAAATATCAGAACACAATTAAACATATTTTATTCTCAATATCTTTATGTGACAGGGCTGGCTGGCTTCCTCATGTGAAAATGCAGCTACCACGAGTCTATACACTACATCAAACAGTGGAGGCTTTACTTCCATGTACATGTAACTAAAAATGCTTCAAATGTTCTTTTTATGAAGCACTGCAAGCAATGACTACTTTAGTCATTGATCTCATTTAATTTCAACCCTGCCTATTCTGGCCAAAAAAATTTTTTTTTAAATTGGCTGCAGAAGATTATCTGGGGGGGGGGGGGCAGAGCAGTAAAAGAACAGACTTAAATTAATATTAAAGTGTTAGATGTTCATTTACAGATACACTAGTTTAACTGGTTTTCTTTGATGCAGGCACAGTCCCAAGAGAGGCTGTGTCTGGATTTAGTGAGAGCCGATTTATCACTTCTCAGCTGTGCTCCCAGTCACTTGTTTCTCATTAAGAGGGCCTACAAGCCTTCTCTCCAACCACCTTCAGCCATCCTGTTGAATGCCTTGTCAACAGGCGCAAAAGGAATTGGCTATTATTTATCAAATGAAGCCCATCACTTTAAGGGAATGTGTCACTTTCACTTTCAGTTATTTTCTTTATTCTTGATAGCTTTTCTTTTTGGTTCCCAGTATTTAAGAAGCAGACTGGTAAGTTTAACTTGAAAGTTGCAGTAATACTGTTTAAAGTGTAATAACTGCCAAAGTCACTGTTCTCCTTTTACAAGGATTGTGAACAAAATTATAATGTATTTATCCTACCTTTGTAAAAACAGTGTTAACATTCATCAACCCTTAACCTTAAAATCTGGCCTACAAATGAATTAATAAATAAATAAAATGCACACATCCACTTTTTTCTGATAAATATTATATCTGTTATTCAAAGTCTTGCCAGCAAGTGTAAGATTGCCTGCCATGATAGCACATGCATAGGAGACACTGGCCTGATGATACGTATTCACTCCAGTACAGGAATGAGCTCACCTTTCTATGAACCTGGCATAAGATTCTTCCAAGTGTTTTCACTTAACTTTGTATTTCTGTTATAGAAAGTACTTTTAGCCTTATGCATGTAAATTATTCCCAAGGCCATTCTGATCCTGTAAATAAAGATTTTTAGGAAACAAGTCACTTGCATCCAATACTGGGTTCAAAGATTACAAAAAAATATTCAAGCTTCAAACTTCAAAGCAAAATTTCCATAAACTCCATATTAGGTACTAATCATCATACATGAGAATCAGAATCATGGATAAAAGTAGGCAAAATATTATTTTAAAGTTTATGATTAAGAAATTACCTTCCATGAACTTATTTTAAAAGATTATATCAGAACTTTTTGAAAATGACTTTTCTGACAAATTATATGTTGTAATTCACCAAACTAATTCTAGCAATAGCCAGAGACAGATACCCAAAGATTTCTTCTAATTCCTTGCACCTCAATAATGTAAGTGCGTATATAAAGTTCACAGATATTTTAAAACATACAAACACAAAAACATTCCCCAGAATGTCCTCTCTGCTAATGGAAAAGATTTCAAGATTCAGCCATCACATTGGAGGATACTTCAAGCATGCAAACATACTGGGAGGTTTTCCTGACTAAAAACGATTCTTATATAAAGTAAAATCTGTTGAGAGTAACGTAATCTCTTGTGGAAGTACTCATATGAGCAAGACAAATAGATCTCATTTTTTAGCTTCCAAATTACTTGTTGCCAATGGAAAATTAATCTTTAGAATTTGAGATGTTACTTCAAGATTTGATCTCCAGGACTGGTTTGCTCAGTGTTTTTCTGCTTTCCTGCAGTGATTCTTTTCCTTCCATGAAGACCCTCTCTTCTTTCATCCTTTTAGCAATTACTTCATTGGTAGCTAATCTTCCCTCTCCTCATCATAGCAGCTTGCTAACTCTCCAGTACCAACTTTCTAGAATAAGTCCACAGTCAGTTCCAAAAGGCAACCATTCCCTGAAAATAATTCTTCCCTACCTGTAGTTATCCCACTATTGCAGAACTGCCTAAAATGAAAACAACAAAAACATTGTGAGTATTGCACTCAAATTACCACTAGTATAAAAGTCATAGCAATTACAGGTATCCCCAACCTACATCCAGTCAATTTATGACTGTTTCAAGTTAGGATGGCCACATGTCAGGCAGATCAGCTTCACAACCTGTTACCATCTTCCATAGTCATGTGACTGTAATATGTGATGGTTTTTGCCCATTCGAATGAATAGGTTCACTTAATGATTATTGTGTTCACTTAATGAAAAAGGTATTTATTTAATGTTTAAGCGTTTGCTTAACAACCGCAACAAAAAAGGCCAGGAAAAAAAAAACTTCTGGTCTCCTGGGTGCCTCAACTTATAAATGTAATCATTTATAACTGGATTTCTGGCCTCAATTACAGTTGTAAGTTGGAGACTACCTGCCTCAGTCACATGATTAATATATGTAAAATTATTATTATGCAGCAGTTTGAAGATTCAGCTAACATTTCTATGCATTTACCATACTTTCTATTTAAAATTATTTATAGGCAATGGGTTTATATGTGGCATCTAACATTTCCATTAAATGACATTCAATTCATAGAGATGCAGAAAATTTATATTACATTTATTCATTTAAATAATGTGACCATAACTGCTGACTGGGGATTTTTTATTTTATTTTTTGGGAAGTAAGCATTATACATGGACAGTATTTTCCTGATGCCTTCAGCTTTCAAATTCAAATTACTGATCAATAACTGCTGACTATATGCTTGCAATTCATGGGTTTTAGCATACTCTATTTTCTGCAGATTCATTTGCAAAATTGAAGTTTTCTATTGTTATACACACAGTCATTTGCTTACTAAAAGTAGTAAGAAAAGTTTTATTTGTTCTTGAGTAGTAAGAGCAATGTTTCATGTAGAGTCAGGTAAAATACTTCCAAATCAAAAAGA
Source organism: Pseudoxyrhopus heterurus (assembly GCA_032468235.1). NCBI lineage: Eukaryota > Metazoa > Chordata > Lepidosauria > Squamata > Pseudoxyrhopus > Pseudoxyrhopus heterurus. Next base: position 42,371 of record JANHJO010007040.1, on the reverse strand, counting down.
TAGTATTGCAAAATTTAAAAAAAAAAGATTGTATCAGATTAAAAATTAATAATCCTTTTTTAATTGTATTCTTCTGGTCTTCAACCATTGAAATCTACTCAAGATGTCAAAGAGCAAGGTGCTTATTACTTGCAAAATCATATTAAAATGCAACTATTTTCAACATTCATTTATTTTAAGAAGCACTTTTAAGAATTAGGTATTTAAAGCAGTAAAGCATCAATCAGCAAGAGTCCCAAACCTTTTCCCCATTAGTTTCAAATCATAACCCCTCATATTCATGTTCAAGATAAAGCTTGTGGATAGACAGACATCTGGAATTCTATTGGATGAAAACATAATAAGAAATGAAATGCAATCCCCAAAAGCCATAAAATAAAATATATCACTGCTTTCTGCCCATTCCAGACACCTCTCTCCATTAAAATTGTTCTACACATTGATATATAACTTGTAATTTGTAAAATACCAGGCAATTTAGATGCTTATGTGTTACATGATAAGTCACTTCATTGAATCTTTTTAAAGTCTTCATCATCTTAACTGGAATTTCAACAACATGTTACTATTACTTCATAAATAATAATATTTTTCCCACTCTGCAGAATTCAATTAAACAGACACAACCACTTTGGAGCTAATTTAGTTTCAGACAATTATTAAAATTAAAGATTTTAATTGCTTTAAGCAAGCAAGCAATTAAAATCTCTAAAAAGTGGTAGTTTTATATTTATTGATCAAATTTATATTTTACTTTTGTTCCCAGATTTGTATTTTGTTTTATAGAAGTTATCCCTTTATCCAAAGATAGCTTTGGCTGAAAGAGACCAAATAGCCCAGCACAATGAATTTTATTCCAGGTCTTAGTCACCATTAATTTTTGCTACTATATCCTAGAATAGTTGCTGAAACAAAAATACATTTTAACAACAATTGTACTTGTTATTTAATCACTAATTTATAAAATCAATAGTTTTATTCCTCAGGGAGTTCTTTGTGACTTAAAGCTTTGACAGAAAAGATAACTTTGTATCAAAATTAAAAATTAGTTGGTGATTTTTTAATGATTTTAGAATCCTCTTAAATACCAAAATGGTGTCACCAGTATCTAGAATTCTTAGTACATCTAAACGAAGGCAATAACGAAATTCTGCAGAATAGACCATACCCACAATGAACTACAATTACATGCAGACCTGCTTAACGCATATTAAATGAGTTACTGTCCAATAGCCAGTTTAGTACCAGTATGTTGTTTTAATGTTCAAGCAATAAACACAAAAAAGCAAAGAGCCCAAAAGTGTATTGAACTAATATAAATTACAAGAGAAGGTATGCTAAAGTCTTTCTGCAGACAGGAAATCTGAAAAAGACTCTGGACAGACCCCTTTATCATGCTAGCTGGAATATTTCACCTTCCCATTTAAGCGTCTGCTAAAGTTCCCTATCACCCTGGCCTCCGTTGGCTTAAATATTTTTTTTGTCATAAGTGAGAGGCGATGATCTAATTTAGCACCTGGAGATCCCTGCAAAGAATATTCCAGGGGAAATGCCTTTTTGTGACATCTAGAAATTCATCCTCCCTTTTGAAAAGTTATACATCTGTTCATTACAGCAATAAAGTTGAGATAAACAACGTATGTCTGGGACACCAGGTGCATATGTATCAAGGTCAGTACAGGGTAAGGTTATTAGAGGGTAATCAAAATAAATACAGTGTGAAGACAAGCATATAAGATAAGTATCGGGGGGGGGGGGAAATGGATCACACCACACTATCCCTCCTAGCTATTTCTTCTGCATGAATAGTACAATGTTCATTTGAATTTTAAATTAATTTATTATATCAATATATATAATAGTGTTCACACTGCTAAAGACAGTTATTTTTTAAATTGGCAAAAATATCTACAGAAACTAAAAACTAGTAGTGCATAAATATATGTTTTATTGGCACACAGTATTATACAATACAGAGCTGAAGTGCAGAATTATCTGCAATCAGCTCCAAAATACATAGTAACAATTGTTCAGTAAATCTGAATAACAAATGAACTGGAAGAAAAATGTGAGCTGCTTATAGATACTCCAGGAATGGTAAAGAGGTTAAATAAACTGTTCACTTGCAATTATTCCCTTGGAAATTCAAAGCAAACCATTGAAAAGGCAAGAAAATAAGGTCCGTCCCCCAAATACCATGATATTTTAGTCAAAAATAAACTTAGACTGTGCCATAGCTTTAAGTCTTTTTATTATTTTAGAATTTTAATTTCCAAGTGGATTTTTACTTTTTAACCTAAGAATTAAACACTGGTTTCCAAAGCTGAATCTATTTTTCAAAGAACAGCTTATTACATTTATACCCCAGTCTACCCCTGAATAATACGGCAAAGTCAATATGCTATAATACTGATGAATTTGGAGAAAAACATATTCTCAACCTATCTTTCAGGATTGTATGCCATCTTCATAACCTGAAGGAAAGGGAAGATAGAAAAATATATAAGGCAAGGAATGTGAGAAGCAAATAGAAAAGACTGAACAGCTCTTCCATCAAGCCTTACATTTCAAAGAAGGTTCTTTAACTGATGGAAATCAGCAAAGAACAGTTTTGTGTACATGGGTAGTTCACCTTGCAAATATTCATTTTGCACGTTTGTATTGTCAGCATGTAAGCTTCATTGGGAAGAACGTAGCACCCATGTTGCATCACATCAAGGACCATTCAAGACAGCATTTTGTTCTCCATAATAACCAACAGATACCTAGGATAAGACTACAAGAAGAACATTAACATTTCCCACTGACGGTCCTCAAAAATAATACCAACAGGCATACTGTTTCTGATACTGGAGATAATATATAACTATTACGATATATACAGTAAGCAGCTACTTTTCCAATCCAATCCATTCAAGGATCTCCCTGTAGAAGTTCTACAATGTAACTTTTCTTTTTATAAGCTAAAAAATTCTTATGACAGTCTTCTCTGCATACTCTACATATAACAGTCAAGCATTGAGTTTAAATCTGTCTAGTACTCAATGATACCCAGTCATATATTTCTGCACCTGGTGAATAAAGCAGTGCTGTGAACATCTTGTCTCAGTGCCTAAAGATGGTTTGGTGGGGAAACAACAGGTTTCAGTTGAACCTTGGCAAGACTGAGTGGCTTTGGGCTTGGGAACTTTCCAATTCTAGCACTATACCATCTTCGGTGCTGGGTTGGGTGGCACTGCCCCAGACAGAACTGGGAAGTCCCTCCTGGACTCATGACTCCTGCTTGAAGAGTAGGTGGTAGTTGTTTCTTGGAGGGCTTTTGCACAGCTTTGTATTATGTGTCAGTTGTGGATGGGAGACGACTGTCCACTGTCATTCATTTCCTGGTAAACTCCTGCTCGGATTTCTGTAAAGCCATCTACATGGGGCTGCTTTTGAAGCATATCCAGAAGCTTCAGCCAATGCAAAATGCAGCAGTGCAGGCAGTTATGTTTGACTTTAGTATGGCAATTGCTCTGTGGGCTACATTGGTTGCAATTTGCTTCTGGGTCCAAATCAAGATGCTGCTTTTAAATCTTTAAATCCCTTCATGACATGTGGCCATCTGTGGCACCATCTCCCATAGATGGGAGGCCTGTCCCACCAGATCTGAACTAAGCAATGAGTTCCAGAAGATAGGTCTTCTCTGCCATGGTGCCCAGAATACCAGAAGTGATATTTATACCTCTCAACATTCCACAGCCCTCTCAGAAATTACTATGCCTTCAGACCTAGAGATTCTAGGGGACCAGGGAATTCTGGTGATGGCTCCTTTACTGTGGCTATCATCTTCTCCTGTTTTTATGGTTTTAATACTTGACATAACTAAAATGTTATATTTATTATTTTTATTAAATGCTTGCATTAGAGCCCAGAGTCACTTTCTTGTGAGATAGGCATGCATACAAATTTGACAAATAAATATTACAGGTTCCAATTGAAGCATCACCAAATGGTATTCTTAAACATTAACATTCCTCTTTCCTTCCTGCTTAATGAATACATGCATTTAGAATGAAAACTGTACCATCGCTATGCTGGCAGTACACAGAATAGTTGCACATGGTATTATAACAACTTCTCTGAGTGAAAGACCTTTTAAATAAATGCTGTTAATCTATAGCATTATGCTAGTGTATCACTGATCTTTATTTAATGGATTTGAGATTTATTCAGGTACAAATCACTATATATTATTCTAATTCAGGGAAAGCACAGTCCAAATCAAGCTACATGCTCAATTTTTGAAGAAAAGTATCCTTTTCTCTCACTTGAAAGACATCTAGCAGCCAGAAATACCTGTATGAAATGTAATTATCCACATATCTTTTGAAGAAAGATATCGGTTAAATAAGGTCGCCAAATGAATTTGCTGTACTATAACCACTAAATATACTCTCAACTGATAATTCATTCTTCAAGTCAATGTAATGAAGAAAGTAATTAAATTATACAGCTCTGAAGTCATGTCTCAAAGTGTTGCAGTCAGTTACGGTACTTTTCAAACGAAAAACAGTAAACAAAATTGTGATTTGGCTTTGGGGAACCTCAAATGAAAGCTAAGTAATATAATTCAAAAACTGCAGTATACCTTTCTGAGAATTATGTCAGGAAACAATTCCTATTTCACAATATTTGCTGTGATGAGAGGGGAAATATATATTATAGTTTTGCAATCCAGTTGATTTTAACATAACTGTCAGTGGGCTGGCCTTCAGTCAAACAAACAAATTAAGCCTGAAATCTCAAACAATGTTACTACAGGACAGATCCCACTGAACAAAATGAAATAAATGGTATGCATTACCATCTGCAGGAGATCCCTACTATATATGTTAACAACTTTTTTTAAATAGAATTTATACCACCAAAATCAAAGGACAAGACTGTGTATATGCCATTGCTTAAAAATAAAGTGTTTTTCCCAAGAGCATGTGATCTTACAGTTGGAATCTCAGTCCAGATTTGGAAAGACCTTAAGATTTGAAGGAAGACCTGTCTTCATTTGAGACAACGATGAATCTGCATACAGATGGGAGGTTGAAAAAACTAGCCTTACGGTGCAACCAAAACAATCTTGAACTAAATACACTCAAAACCATAGAAATGGTAGTAGATTTTAGGAAAAACCCTCCTATACAACCACCTCTTACAATACTAGACAACACAGTATCAATAATAGAGACCTTCAAATTTCTAGGTTCTATCATATCTCAAGACTTAAAATGGACATCTAACATCAAAAACATCATCAAAAAAGCACAACAAAG
>JANHJO010007040.1:25881-36962 GCA_032468235.1 Pseudoxyrhopus heterurus | reverse complement strand
ATTCTATTCTATTCTATTCTATTCTATTCTATTCTATTCTATTCTATTCTATTCTATTCTATTCTATTCTAAACCATTGCATATGCAAACTTGAACTCCTTAGATGAGACATGACATAACAAATGTAAAAATTAAGAGTAAGTAGGAAACAGAAAAATTGTTTTGTTTTGAAACTAGAATACAATTATCACCAGTTCTGCCAAACTATTTTAATTGTTTGATTGTTGTGGAGTTTAGGTGAAATCAAATCTGAGTGGGTCAAGTGATAAAAGCTGATATGAATTGCCCCACTGACCCCTCTTAGCTGCCTACCAGATATCCCAGCACAGCATATTCCTCACACCTCTATCTACATTCAACATGTAGAACGCAGGCCAAGCCCTTTGAGTTTTCTTGATCTCTGAGATCAATGGAGAGTATACTGTGGAATGTATCCAACATCCCCTTGTACCCATGCAGGAGGGAAGGAAGGCGCTAGAATGAGTAGCGGGTGGACAGGTCAGCCAGTGAGCTATGTTGTGCTGTAATACTAGTGGTGGCAACTGAAGGAGAAGGTAAAGGATGATTTGGGGAAGATTTGAAAATGAAGCACATGGATTAATGTCCATATCAAGAAGAGTAATAGTGGATGACAGAACATTGGATGGATGGGAAAAATCAATGAAATATGCTGTTCTTGGTGCATGGACTAAAATATGTGCTTTGATTCAGTACAGATCATATGAAAACAGCTGTATAATGCAAATAATTGTTTGTACACATAATGGTTTACATATCCTATAAAAATGTAAACAGATGAGAAACCCCTCTGACGTAGTCTTTAATTTGCAATTTTATTACTACCACAATTTGGACTAAACAAAAGAACATTTTTCCCATTTGACTTTCAACAGGAATGTGAATTGGCAGGAAGTTTTGTTTTAAATCATCTATTTAGCAGGCAAAATTGTTTATATATATTTTGGCTTATTACATAGTTACGTATATGATATTTTTACACAAAAGAAAACTGACATCAGTAGACTTCCATTAATATATTAAGTATGTCGCTTTCTGCCAATTACCATAACCCATAAACTGGAATACCAAGTGAAGGCTATGATGTAAAAGTCAAATGGATGAGGTACAATATAAATGTAAATGCAATACTTCCCCACAAAACATGTGTATGCATTATACATTATAAAATACATTATAAAACCTACTCATCAATGATATAAAAATATGGCTGAAAACCCAATCAGAAATCTTGTATTCTTGCTAAGCATATGTCTATAGACATAATAGAATGGAGCCATAGAAAGGTTTGGTGGCAAAATTATTAAAAATCTCATCCTGGGATAGAAATGCTAATTATATTAATAGTAGAACTTTTCAAGGTAATAATTTGAACAGAAAATACGTGGTCAATTCTAGCAATAGCTAATTTCTTATTGAGACAACTATGTTAATGCTTCTTCTTCACAATCAGCTTCAAATAATAAAGTCCTTTATTCAGAAAATAGAATGGCTTAATTAGAAGACCACAAAGCATTTAATGATTCCAGAATGCTTCACAGAATTTGTAGTTAGTTCCACTGTTGATCTTAAGAACAAATATCAGCCTTAAGTAGACTGATATGTGAATTCTAAACCTTACAATAATTCAAGCATGGTCAGAAATATATTTAAAATTACAATGGAACCTTGGTACTCAACTGCTTTAAAACTGATCAAATTTGGCATTTTGATGTGAAAATTTTGGTACTCGATGCACAAGCTAAAACATGTTGACTTGCTACATTATTCCTTATGGGGAAAAATTGTTCGATACTTGTTGTTTTTACTACTCATCACACCTTCCAGAACCAATTAATCGCAAGTACCAAGGTACCACTGTACTTAAAAAAAAAGGAGGGGCATTCATTACTAACTAAACAACCATGACAAAACCTGATTTTGAAAGATGGCATACAAATTTTGAAAATAAATAAAGTAAGCAAAGAAGGATGAAGTTCAATACCTAAGCTCTTAATAATAACAGTTCATTTGACTAATTCCTATAGATGATGCTAGCTGCTGAGAACTGCAGATTGCCACAATCTATAAATTAAATAAATAAATACAAAAAATAAAATAATCTTCTATTTATATTAAAAGATGCAACAAATCTTTAAAGCTGATGTAACAGCTCAATCCTATATTCTCTTTTCTGACTCTAAAAGATTAAGCAGGTATTCCAGATTGTCGGTATAAGGTGCTAATTGGTGTCTATAAATTAAACAGAAATGGTCATTAGCCAAAGAGACATTGCTGAATAACTAAACACTTTTATCCAAATATGTCATGTTCATTCCCAAAATAATTCCCAATGAAATTATGTAGACTGAGCAATACTTACTACAACACCATTGTTTGTGGTAGTCTCACGGTATGTAAAATTGCAAACAGCCCAAGCTAAATAATATGTGGACATGAGTGGAGTCTGTGAAAAGTGATCCGTAACCCATCCATCTTCTTCAGAAACAGAAGTTTCCACTGGCATATTGGACAAAGATAAATAAGTTGCTTGATGCTTGATGCTGATTTTAAATGTGGCCTTGTAGATAGGCTCGTCAAAGCAAGGAAAGGCTTTTCTGGCATGTGTAGGAGAAAACTGTGTAACTGCAAGAAACCTAGAAGGGAAAAAAATGTTTTTATTCAGAACTGGATGCAAAAAATAAAATATTGCAATGCAAAAGAGGGCTAGTTTGGACTAGTGGTTAAGACACTAGGCTAGAAATCAGAAGCCTGTGAATTCTAATCCTACCTTAGATCAGCTGAGTGACTTTGGGCCAGTCATTCACACTCTCTGCCCACAATATCAGACTCAGGAAATAATCAGTCAATTCCTGTCAGTCAACTCCCTGTCGCACCCAATGGAGCAACACTTGGTTGATCAAAAAAAAAAGGGATCAACTTTCAGGAAATTTGCAATGGGAAAAAAAAAGAGCAACAGTCATTGTGAAGCTTTGTCAACATTTTTTTTTCCTTTTGGACTAAAATTATTTGATTTTGAATGACCTTTCATTGTGTATTACTAGAATTATTATAGCCATATCTGTATCTATAGATTTTTATAAAAAACATGTTTTGTTGAACTTGAGAAAGTGTTTGAAAGAGCAGTAACATGCAACGTAAAACCAAAATTACAGTTAACACTAGAGAAAATATTTATCTGATAGTTCTATCAATATGGTTTTTAAAAGCCCTTGGGGTAGCTTGCAAAGTGCTGCAACCTATAGCAGAATCTTAGACAGGAATAAATCCAGGAAAAATAAAAGCAAGTTAACTATAATTTACCATTGTATTAATGATATAATTACCTTTTGGGAACTCTATAAGAAGGTAATAATGCACTCTGACTTCATAATGCTGTATAGTGTTTTCTCACCTAAGAATACTTGATGCCTTCAATTCAGTGTTGACTTCTGACAACTGTCTGGACAAGCCCCTGCAGTTTACCTGGCAAGATTTCATTAATGGTTTGCCATTGCCTGCTTCCTAGAACTGAGAATTTGTGATTGGCCCAAGGTCACCCAGTTGGCTTTGTGGTTAAGACGGGACTAGAACTCATGGTCTTCTGGTTTCTAGCCTGAGGCCATAACCACTATACCAAACTAGTTCTCATAAGAATACTGTGGAAACTGTTATTTGTATAAGTGAAGTGTCAGTAATATTACAAATTTAAGGTATTTGCTAGATGCCTATCTTTCTCCATCAGTAATAATTCCCTGATATTTTACTATGTATAGCATTTATCAAATAGAAATACTAAGGAAAAACTGTGTCAAATATATATAATCATTGGCTTAGTTCAAAGAGCATTATATACAGCAAATATTGGGCTACCTTTTCCCTCTTTATTTGCACATTTTAAAAAAGGACTGAAAACCTCTACTTTTGGTTTTGAATATATTGCTATTCCAAAATACAAAACAAACAAACAAGGATTGCTTTCAGAGTCAGGTTTGTTAACTAAAATAAGACAGAATTTGCTAGGTTTGTTGTAATGGGATATTGCAAATTAGTCAACATTGGAAGTAAAAGTAATTTCATTTTCAGACTTGCAGAGAAAAAGAGAAGGGACAACATGGAATCCCATGGCCATACTATTGGTATAGCATTTTGTTTGTACTTGGCTTTATCTAATTCCAATGGAAAAATACTTATTTAATGATGGAAGGGTGGTGAATGTTTAAAAACTATTGAAAATTAATCCACATTCTATATGTTGACATGCCCGCATATACATTAATTACTCATATTGTAACAACAGCTAAGACACTGACTGTTTTACTGAGTTGAAGGATTTTAAACCTCCATTTTATTTCTGTATAATTTTTGTATTTCTTTTTCATCCAGAAAGAAAAACAAACAAAACTCTGTATAATAGAACTGCAAAGCTAATGGAAGTCTTGAAATTTTGTTCAGTTTCTTTTAACTATACATTTGCATGAGATTTATGATTTCATAATTTAGGCAGAACATGATTTTAATTTATATCGTGGTATATGTCTGACAATATTTTCTATGGTCTTCAAAGACCAATATTACTATACTATTTTTTCAAATAAATGCATGTAACTTTGACAACTGAAACAGGCCTCTATTAAAATGACACTTTTAAAAGTGTGATCATTTCTACAATATTTAGATTTCTTCAATTTCACTGAAAATTCAAATTATTAGATGTTTAAATAAATACTAAATCCCACTTGTTTTCTTATTAATGCCTCATGTTCCCAGACTACTTTAAAAAAAAAATTCAACTTTCTTATATTTTAATTATTTTCAAGTATTTAGTTCTTGAACTTGGCATCTCAAAACCCTCATTAAAAATTATTAAAATTCCTACAATAAAAGCTAGAATCATTACATTCTTTAAAAAATTCATTGTGATAAGTTGAAACATATATGATAGTTGAAAATATACATTCTAAAAATGGTTAATGGTACAATTATTTCAAATAAAAACATGTCCAAAGCTCACTCACCAGTTTTGTGACAACTGGCTGTTCTACGTCATTCCAAACCACTAATGCCAGAATATCTGGAGCAAAATTAATTTCAGGACTAAAGTTTCAGTCAGAGTGGATGAACTGATGTGGGCATTCTTCTGATTGATAATAAGTATCAGAAGGACCAAATTGAAAAGTTGTTTTTAAAAAATTATTTATAGATGAAACTGATGTTGACCTGGTGATAATTTCTGCCTCATGAAAGACTTACAAATGCCATTCTTAGCCTGCAAATACTAAATTATATGTGTGAGAGATCAATCATATTTTTGTATTAACTTCACCAAGCATAAATAATTATGTTCTAATACATTGTGCTCTATGTGCTCAATATAAATGAAATGCAGTAAAAGCTTATTTATATATTCTGATACTTGTTGAAAGTAAAGATGGATTAGAGGATTAAAATGTATTCATAGCTGGTGGGCCTTGTGGTGTACTTAATAACATGGTGGTTTTAATACATTAGAAAACATATCTTGACTATCAAGTCATTTATTAGAACAATGCAAATAGAAGTTGTGATCCTGCATATGCTTTGCTTAAACTTCAGAATTTACAACTCATGTGGTAGTTGATGACAGGATTATATCTCAAATGTGTAATTATGGGAATGAAAAACTTACAGGATGGCATCCTTTAATACAGATGACTGTAATTTGTACCTATTTTAATTCTACCTTTTCTATTAAAAAGGCAGACATGTTTCCTAAAACATCCTGTCTAGAAATTAGTTTTGAAAAGTAGCAGAGCTATTAGGATTGAAGGAATTGTATATATATATATATATATATATAATCAGATATCCAAATTTGTATATGTGTCCTTTAAAATGCTGTTATGTCACCAATATAGTACAATGACAACTAAAACTTTTATTGTAGCATTTTGATTTTACTTTAGACAATCAAAGATTAAATTACCTCAATAGAAAAATTAGTATTTTTAGCGTCTCAGCAATATTTTAGAAATATTTATGGTATTTGCTGACATAGTCAAGAGATTATCCCTATGTTCCTTTATCTATCTTTACCACTTTTACGGAAGACTTATGATTACAAAACTATTGGATCAAATGAACAAATAAAGGAAATATAGGTCTGCTAAAGTCAATTAAATATAAGTCAAAGGACATAACCTCTTAGGAGTAGTTATTTATCATTAAGCTATTTTGCAAAGAATGATCAATATTTTGTATGCTGATTACTAATTTTCTTAACTGCTACATAATCTCATGAAAACTCTGAAATCATTTTAATTATAGGTCATCCTGTTTCCAACAGTTATAGGGTTGCCAAACTTTCAGGCATATTTTTCCACAGAAATGTGTTCTAGATCATGATTGCCAAATAAACTTCTGATATTTCAAAAAAGAAAACATTAAACAATTCAATGTAGTCTATATTTCAAAAATACTTTACTTCTTTCACAGAAAAGTACAAAGTGCTTGATCCTTTCTATGTGAGATTAGGTATTGATCTGTTGACTTAAACAGAGCTGGACCAATTTACAGCAATTTAAAATTTTGTTTTGTGCAATCCTTTGATAACTGAACAATTCTATGGCACTCTACTCAGAAGAAAATGCCACAGCTTTCACTTAAGGTTATTTGTAGATAAGTGGGTACAAGATTGCAACATAAATGTATAATCAGTAAATAACTATGTGAATAGATATCAAAAACTATTGGTATTATTTATTCTGTGTGTACATATACTAATACTTCTTTGTAATTGTTATATTATTGCATGTGCATTGATCACTTATAATTTTGCCACAGCCTTTCAATTACTTCTTTGCACTTGCCATTTTTTTTTAATTTTAATGTTTTATTGTAATTTTTTGTTTTTATAGTTGTATCTTCCAGAGTCCACTTCCAGAGAGTTTGGTGGCAAACAAATTTAAGAAATTAGTATTATATAGCTTAGAAAGGAAATTTGCCTCAAACTACATTTCTCTGTGGAGATGCATAAGAAAGCATACCTTCGGTAAAAAGTCATTTATTAAAGCAATGAAAATAGAAGTCTGTGATCCTGCATATACTTGCTGCATGGAGTTTGTATGTAATATCCTTTTAACGGACCATTATGCTGCAAAATCATTTCACACATTTTGAGGAAAGTTATACTACTATCAGGTACAGAATTAAGGTGAAGGCAGTCTCACTTTTTGGATGGCAATGACTTAAGTAAACTAGTTGTTCAAGAGAAACTCTCAAAGAAATTATGAGGTGTACAAAATAAGATTAAGATTGGATTTTCAATGATGTTCAGTATGAATAAATTCATTTTATATTTCTGATAACAAGGTTAACATAAAATTAATTCTGCTTTCTTTAATCTAAAGCTTTCTTTAAGGAATTAGGGCTGGATTTGCTGAACAAAAAGCCTAAACCTATTCTTAACAGACTTGGTCTATAATGTGATTAAAAAGGGAAGTGATCTATTTAAGAATTGTCAGTAAAGAAGCCCAAGACTTTCTTCTCAACTGCAGAGTATCCTTGGAATGGATGGTCTAAAATCGTAACAAGGAGTGCTTTTCTCTATTTGAAATTCTACTTCCCCTTGTTTCTGCTCTCTCAGCAAATCCATGTTTACTATCAAGCAGATCTAAACCACCACCCCTAATTGTAAAATATTTACACAAACTTGCTTCAAAATTCTTAACTAGTTTAGTACTGAAATCCTTTGCAACCCCCCTTAAATATACAACAAAATGTTTCCTCAATATATTGTAGCTAGGTAGACCCATGTGGTACTCTTTAAAACTTTCTCAGTAAGAGAAGTTTCTTTAAGTTCTATAGAACCAAGTTCCTTTTATCTCAATTGTTATGCTTGATGTAAACAAATGCATATGGCACAGTGCCAAGTTAAAAAAGAATTTCTCTTACAGCATTGGGAAGACACCAGGTTGCCTATCCAGTCTTGGACCTTATGTTGAGATGTAGGAAATAGTGGCTAGTCAAATACAGCTCTCTTACAGACTTGAATAACACTTGCAAATTATTCTGTTAACATCCCAGGGTCAATTACTGTTACAAGGTATGAGTAGTAAAATCCAGTTCCCTACCAAGGACACAGTTGGAAAAAAACTAATGAAGTACAATGAATTGTTCCCCTTTTTCCTAGGATTGCCACAGGTTTGCCTTTTTGTGAAATGAAACCAAGAATAAATGCAGGGAGACCCCATTGTGCAGGCATAGGTATAGCAGAATAAAATCACTTTGCTGTTAGTATTGCTATAGTAAGAAGAGATCTCTCTTAACTGCATTTCAGAATTAAAACATCATAAAATAAATCTTGTTCTAAGATCTTCAGCCTTAAAATTCTCTATAATGTACTTGCAGTATTCTGCTTCTTTCATCTGGTTGTCTTTGAACAGGAAAGTTTATACACACTTTAAGCCAGTAAATAAGTTGCAAATGGAAGGACAGTTAAATTCCAAATTTAATTGATCAGATCCTGCCTAAGTAAAATTGGAATTGCAATTGCAATTGGAATTGAAATTCTTTTTATTGGCCAAAAATGTAAACTTTGCTGCAGGTATAGGATAGAGTTTAAGCAAGGTCACATGAAAACTTTTGCTGACGTTTAATCAAGTGGTTTTAACTCCAAACATATTAATTTCTGTCATATAGAAGTTGTATTAAAGATTCTTATAAAGTCTTTTATGTTCTAAGATAAAATGTTAAATTAAAAAAAAATAGTTTGGGGAGCTGCTCGGACGTTAAACTTTTTGATTAACGGACTCTTAATAGAAATGGTGCCGGTGTGCAGGAATTTTCAGGAAGAACTTGTTATTCCGACTTCACACAATAAAGAAAGGAAAGAGGATAAAGGAAGGGCAAGTATGGAAAGGAGATCGATACCTTCTTTCCCCGTAGAGGACGTAAGAGCTGCGGAAAAATCCCAAAAGCTCGTTTTCGATCGGAGCGTTGTAGAGGATCTTAAGGTTGTAACTTCTCTGTTCCTCTAAGCTCCGATTGAGGACTATCACGAAGACCTGGGTCTGCGGGTAAAGGAAGAAGCCGGAGACATTCAAGGCACCGGCCAGCCGGTCCTCAGCCACGCGGACTGCTTCGATGTGCATGCGGTGGGCGTGGAGAACGAGGTAACGGGTGGCGTTGAGACACTCGACTTGCACATTGACCTCTCCGCTGAAGGTGAAGTTCTCCATGAAGACGCTCAGCATCAGGTTGTAGTGGAGGGGGCGCAGGTGTCCGGGAAGCCGCAGCTGGGTCCAGGGCTGCTGCTCCCGCCGCCTCGGCCACTCCTCCTCCTCCACCTCCTCTTCCCCTCTAGCAGCTTCCAACGCCACTGTCTCTTCCCCTGCACTTCCAGAGGTTTCCCCGGCGCTGTTCTGGTTCAGGCGGGCACTTCCTACGGGGGCTGCGGCGGCAGGTGCCGCCGGGACACTCCGGTTGCCCGTCCTGTCTCCTGGGCCGTCAGAAGTGGTGCCGCTGCTGCACTCCTCGATACGCACGCTAAGCAGCACAGCGATCATGGTGACCACCAGCAATGCCAGGATGGAGACGGCGAAGCCCATCACCAGGCGCTTGTGCACCGTTATGTGTCGCTCGGTGGTGCGGGGTCGAGCGGCCGCCGCGTCTGCCCACTGGCCGGAGAGCCCCCTGCCGCCGTTCCTCAGAGCAGCGTCCTCCTCGATCATCCTGAGCACGAAGGATCAGCTCTTCTGACGCTTCTCGGCCAGGAACATCAAAGTAGCGCCACCCTTGGCTCCTCCCGCAGGGTTGCCGCCGTCCCCCGCCGGGGCCAGGAACGCATCAGAGACCGCCGAGAGGAACGGAGGGAAAGACCGGGGAATCACTTAGCAGAGAAAAAGCCCTCCGCTTCTCTTCTTGCTGCCTCCCCGCCTCCTTCTGCCGCAGCCGCTGCGGTTGTCACTTTGCGAGGAACCCTTCGCGCTCCCTAAGAGCAGCCCCGGCGGCCGAAGGAAAGCTCCCCGCGCCGCATGTGGGAGAAAGGCAGGAGGAGGAGCCGCCGAGAGCGGATTGGGCAGCGAGGGCTTCAGGCGCCGGGCGTTCTCCTCTAGGCAGGTCTGGGTGCCGTTTCCCGGTCGGCGCTGGAAGGAGAGGATCTCGTGCGGGTCCAGCGAAAAAAGCTAAGAGCTCCGGTTGGCCGCCGCCTCGCTCTCCACAGGCTACTTATACGCTCCCTCAAACTCGCCGCGCCACAAACTCTCCTCCCACTCAGCCCCTCTTGACTTAAAGGGTCCGCTCTTTGCTTCGCCGGCGTCCATTTTTGCCTCGACGGCTCAGGCGCTCCCGAGAGAAAGAAGAAGCCGAGGCGAAAGGGATCTTGGCACAGACGAATCAGGCACTGACTTTTCAGCTCCGCGCAGCTTCGGCTTCCCGGCGCCTGCAGGCACCGTTGTGTATACTTCAGCGGCGGCTCTGTAAGCAGAGAGTCTGTAACCTGCGCGTCTCTGGGAGCGCCTGAAGCTTGACGGGGCTGCCTGGACACCTGGTGGTCCCGCGCCCTGTCGCGAGCTCGGAGTCTGTGGGTTGGAAAACAACCCCCGGACTCCCGAAGAGAACTCGTCGAGGGAAGAAGTCGGAGCAGGTCGGTCGTGGCCGCCGCACCTGAGCGGCGCAACTACATTCTTTTGGAAAGGTCTGGCTGAGAGACTTGGAAAAGTCCCAGGCGGAAGAGCAAGAAGGTTGGGGAGAGTAGAACGAAATCGGCGCGCGACCGGCCGGCTGGTGTTCAGCTTCTCTCGCACGTTACAGAAGAAACGCGCGCGCGCACATCGTGTAGCAGCCACCAATAAGGTCTATGGAACCATCCGCGGCACTGACTCTTTTTGAGCGGGCGGAGAGGGACACACACACACACACAATGGTGTACTTGAAAATGCGTTCGTCGGGGGAGGTGTAGAGGGCGAGCAATGCTTGACACTGATGGGATGGGTGGCCTCTTAGGGACAAACCTTGAGCTAATTTTCTGGCGAACGCCACATCATAAATTTGCTCCGTCGCGCGATTCCCCCCCCCCGCCGTTATACACACACATACACACACAT
>JANHJO010007039.1:8828-21457 GCA_032468235.1 Pseudoxyrhopus heterurus | reverse complement strand
CTGATCGGCTTATACTCGGGTCAATAATTTTACCCAGGTTTCCTGGGTAAAATTAGGACCTCGGCTTATACTCAGGTTGGCTTATACTCGAGTATATACGGTAATAAGGTAGAAAAACAAAAGCTGAATTTCTATGAAAAAAATGCTTCTGAGAAACTGCCAGCAGATTTTCATTCATTCATCCATCCATCCATCCATCCATCCATCCATCCATCCATCCATCCATCCATCCATGAGTCTGGGTGGCAAACAATGTTAAAACAATTAAAAACAGTTTACAAAATTAAATATATATGGCAGCTAAGACAAAGTTTCATCACTGATGTCAATACAGCCAGGAAATGGATCCCTTTCCATTTGAGGTCCTAGCCCTGGACAGAAAGCCAGCTCTTCAAAGCCTTTCAAAAGGTCAGTGGGGTCAGGGCCATCCTCAGTTCTGATGGGAGAATGTTCCAGAAGGTAGGGGTTATAGCAGAGAAGACACATCTTCTAGACATTCCTTGGCTGACAGGATCTGTAGATGCCATACCAAAGTGGACTGGAGACCACTGGAAGAAAACAGACCCTCAATTAACCCTGTCTCAAGCCATGAACGGCTTTAAAAGTTAGAACCAGCACTGTGAATTGTACTTGGAAACACATAAGCAACCAGTGCAGCTCAAGAAGAAGTGGTGCTATGTGTGAAATATCAGACACCATTTACTACTTGTAAAGCCACACTTGGCGCCAGTTGAAGCTTCTGAATAGTTTTCAAGGTCAATCTCCTATGGAGCATTTTGCAGTAATCCAAATGAGAAATCATGAGGGCATGAGTGATTGTGAGCAGAGCCTCGCTGTTTCGTCTGAGAACTAGGGTGAATGAAATGCAAATGTGTCACACAAACTGATTCAACTCTGTCCATTTCCTGGAAGCTTATTTGCAAACAGAAAAGGTTCCTCAATTTTGTTGAGCCGCATCAATGAGCTGCCTACAATCTCAGGACCAAAATGCACCTCCAAAGCTGTTGGGGAGTCCTCAGATCTCTACCAAACTTGTCACAAACCTGCAGTTTTTTCACAAGGCAGAAAGAGGAATCTGTTCAGTACAGGAAAGTCAATTGTATTTACTGGATCTAATGAGATTCATTTAACCTTACTTAAATACAAATTAAAACTAAATCAAATTTAGTTTTATGATGATCTCATCCTCTTCATTGTTCTGACCCTGCCCATTCTTTAGAGTACCACCTCTGAAATGCCTCTCAAAGGGCAAGCACAGACAAAACAGCTTTCTTCCTCCTTCTGTAGAGTTTAATGCGGCTATAAAAAGTCATAAGCATTAACATTCCCATTAGATGATTAACTTGGTGCACTCATCCTTCACATGTTTCTGAAACAGGGCTGACCAGCTTGGCCAAAGAACATCTCTTCAAAATGCAGGCTATGTTCTCAAGAGATCGTACATCTTGAGCTGCTGCTTCAAACTTCACTCCTTTCCTGTGTCAGCATCTCAACCAAAGCAAACACCACATTAGACTTTTTACAGAGCTAGCTTTTGCAAGGATTCTCCATGTTACCAACGTCTTTATTTGAAATTGGTTTAATTTAAACAAAAGAGTTCAGTATGACTTATCCTAGACTTTATACCGTGACTCAGTGGCTGTGCAAACATAGCTGGTGTATGGCTCCCATAATCCAGACCATTGATCATGCTACCTGAAGCTGATGGGTCTGAGGTCCAATGGAACTTGGCCTTCAGCACTGACATCCTGCAGGTAGCCGATAGGACCAAAATTATTGAGTCATGCATGGTATTTAGATCAAATTCTGTTCCCCTTCACCTAGGTGCTTTAAAATGCTTTAATTTTCCATCTATTTTCCCCAGCAAAGATGACTCAGTAGGAAGTGCTATTGGCCAAAATGCCATGTTTGAAAAATATTAATGAACATAAAATGTTAATTTCAGTCATTAAGTTCAGCCATCACATTTACAATGCAATCTTCTGCATGGTATACAGATATAACAATTAGAGAGGCAATAGATATTAAATGCTTCAAGTACTGGAGGATGACATTATTGTAAACACATTTCTCTATTGGAAGTAATTAGGTTACAATCATATGCTAGATCCTATTCCTGGAGCCACAGGATTTGTTTTCCATTCAAGAATAGATATATCTTCAAGCCTACAGTAGGGACACACAGACTAAGAAGATGCCTATTGATGTTATTTGCCATTCATATGTCCAATGAACAAAGTTGTCCTATCTCCTTGCCCTAAAAACCTTAAATTTACATGTAATCTATGCTGTCCCTGACATTGATCTAGATTTCTGTCCTTGTATTGAATGCAGTGATAGAGAATTCTAATTTTAAAGTAAAAAGTGGGAAAAAAGAAAAGTCCTTTTCCTACTTCACTTCCCCTTATTGGCAAGATCTCAGAAGGGCTTAGACATCTTGGAGACTCAAAGCACTCTGGAAAAAAAAACAAAGTTGGATTATCTTGTTAGTCTCCAGTAAGTCATCTCCTGATAGACACCCCCCCACACACACACCATACTAATGGAAATTGAAGTTCATTTCTTCCTCCCAGACCATATCATGCTTTGCAAAATCTGTATACCTAACACAGAGTAAATCATATATGAATGCTATGTACATAATTTATGCTCCAATTTTGATGGTTCAGATTCAAAGTTCCTTTGTTGTATGTGGGGGGGAAATGATGTCAAACATAATGGAAAGATGATACCATTAATCTTGAAAATCACCACTCTTCCCAGAATGGTTGAGATAGTCTCCTGAGGGATGGTGAAGAGGTAGGCATGGGAAAGGACAATTACACTGTCAATGTATGGGAAGAATTTTAATAATTGTAAAAAGAATTTTAATTCAAAATTACATTTATTCCTGTGCTGCCTTGGACCCTCCTTTTAATCATTAACATGACCCACTAGTAACCCAAACTAGAAAACCATGTTGTAAGACCACTAATCCACTTCTTTCTCTAGTAATTAACAACTCAGATAAACTAATTAAGCCATACAAATAAGAGCAAACAGGGAAAATCCTTTACACAAACTTCCTTGAAAATTTAATTAAAATATTTTCCTCCCCACCGGAATTGTGTATCCACCAAGTTAAACATCACCAGAAACATGTACACACACACACACCTATGCTCCCTCACAAAGACCATCTTCCTTATAAAAAATACCTGACCTCTATGCCCCAATTCGTAGCTACCTTTTAGTTCTGTTTCTACATTCTCAAATAAATCTACCTGCCTTCTCTTCAACATCACATCCAATATCAAGCAACCTGGCTTGAAATCAGACCAGAACATTCTTCTGACAAATCTATAATGGCAGAAAAAATAACAAAAATGAAAAAAAAAGATGTGCAGTTATAAAGAACCAAATTTGTGAAGCAATTGAACTGAAAATACAAAAAAACCCTGCCTGCCGTTAGCTCATGCAAAAAGAATCCTTTCAAAAAAGATCATTTTTAAACATGTTATGAGGTTATTTTGTGTGATATTAGTCATTCAAAGTCAATTTATTTAGCAATTATTCTCATTGTCAATTTATTCAATGCTTCTTAACAATAATTACCTTTTCCCATTGTGTCTCCTCTTTCATTTGTTAATATTAATTCTGGCATTATTATTATTTTTAGTGGTGGTAATAGTATTCCTACTCGGAAAATGAATTTGAATTGTCTATGGGAACTTATCGGTTTATAACTTAAAAATGAATAGTAAAATAATTGCAGATGCAAGCACTGTTAGAATTATCAGCATTATAGAATTATAGTTTAACAGCACGGCATACTTGGAAGGGAGTATCTGCGCAGCGGTTAGAATGCAGTATTGGAGGCTAATTTTGCCAACTGCCAGCAGTTCGATTCTGATTGGCTCCAGGTTGACTCAGCCTTCCATGCTTTCGAGGTGGCTAAAATGAGGACCCAGATTGTTGGGGTCAATAGGCTGACTCTATAAATTGCTCAGAGAGGGCTGTAAAGCACTGTTATGTGGTATATAAGTCTAATGCTATTGCTATCTGTTGTTAAGGGATAAATAACAGGGCATTGCTCAAATTATATCACCCTAATGTGGAGTGGGAACTTTCATTTACAAATCATTTGGCTTCTGAGAGCTTGTAGGAAAATGGACATAATATCATTACTATGGTTACAGTCATAATTTTTAGCCTTTTTTGATGTAGAAAAAGCCCAGCTGGATCAGATCGTAGACTTATCCAGTCCACCATTCTGAGTCACACATTGGCCAACTGGATACATTTGGGAAGTTTGCAAAGCCTGAACAGGAAAGTGTAAGCTCCTTTCTATGGTTAATTCCCAGCAACTAGTATTTAAAGTAAGCTGCTTATCAATCAGGAGATTGTAAGCAGCCATCAATATTAGTAGACATTGATAGCCTATTGCTCCATGAATCTGTGCAGTCAGTTTTACAACTGTCCAAATTGTCTGCCATTACCCCAATTACTGGCAGCAGGTTCCACCACTGAATTATACACTGTGTAAAACACAACTTCCTTCTGTTGATCCTGAATCTTCTTGCATTTAATTTCACTGGAGGACCTCAAGCGGGTGAGTGGAAGAAAAAAAAACCTCTCTGCACAAAATCACATAGTTATCTCTGCTGTGTGCAGCAGTTTGGTTTAGTGGTTAAGGCACCCGGCTAGAAAGCAGGACTGTGAGTTCAAGTCCTGCCTTAGTCATGAAAGCCAGCTGGGGGCAATCACTCTCCTTCAGCTCAACCCACCTCACAGGGTGGTTGTTTGGGGAAAATAGGATGAGGAAGATGTGTGGAATATGTTTGGCACCTTGAGTTATTTGTAAAAAGAATAAAGGCAGGATACAAACAAACAAAGTCTTTCCTTACTGTTCTTTGTTCTAAAATAAATAGCCCAATCTGTTTATTGAGAGCACTGATCCAGCCCCTAAACATCTGGGTTAGAAGTTATAGAATCATAGGATTGGTAGGGACCTTGGAGGACTAGTCCAACCTCCTGCCCAAGGCAGGAGATCCTACACCATCCCAGTTGCCCAATCCCTTCCAAAAACCTCCAGCAATGGAGCACCCACAACCCTGAGAGGCAAGCTGATCCTTTGATCAATTGTTCTCACTATCAGGAAATGTCTTCTTCTGTTGTCCTTCTGGAATGCATTCCAATAACAACAATGTTCTCCTTAAGGTACAAAGATGCAATGATCAAAATTATACACAAAACACCAAGTGTGGTCTCAATATAGATTTGTATAAGATCACTGTTTCCCTTCTAATGTTCCCAAGCATGGAATTTTGTCTTTTTTTGTGGAGGGTTTTTGATGGTTGCTCGATAGATCGTTTGGATGCTCCTAACCAAAAGAAGATGCTGAAAGCAGATGCTTGGAATCAAACTTGTATTTGTTAACAATAAACAGGAACAAAGTAATAAAAGGCTGTCTGTCTGTTCTTATAGGTGTGGATGCAGACATGCAGATTGCATGTCTGCCCTGGTAAGAACATGATACAGAGAAGCAATGAGCACATGTGGGAGGAGGGTTTTTATAGTCAGAGGAAACTCCTCCTCTTCCTGTAGTAGGTAAAGGCGGGAACATCTGGATGTTCCCACCTAGTGGTTGTATATAGGTAATGCCATGGCTAGCACATGTTAATATAATTATTTAACATTTTTACAATTGCACATTGGGTTGATGCATTCATTGAACTATCTACCCTTTCATATTGTACCTTTCTGAGATTTTGTAGTTGGGTTGCTTTCTTATATCCCATTTCCCCCTCTTCCTCCTTCCCCAAATCAATACAAATTAGTAGTGATTTTCTAGCCAGATAAATGTCTTTATGCCAGAGAACTGCTGCTAATCCTCGTGCTGTTATTGTCTGATAGGGCAGCACAATTATTTTTCCATCTGATACTCAATGTCAGGGTTTTCTATTCTAAATAATCTATTGGCTTCTTAAAGGATTAAGTAAACTGCAAGAGGGATATTGAAAACCATTATAGCTAGGAGAGAAGAGACATTATAGGAAAGTAATTATAAGCCCCAGGGGCTTCACAGCACTAAACAATAACACAAATGAATGAGTGGTGTGGATGAAACAACTTATACAATGAAGTCAATGCTGAGCTATCTCTTCTCTGCCTTCATGGAGACAGTCTTTTCAAAGCAATAGTAAATGGTCTACTGAAGCTAGAATGAACTGAATGTCAATGGGGGGGAAAGCATCCGGTCACGGAGTCCTGAACCTGAAAACAAGGTGCTGCTGCTTTAAGAGTCACACCAACTGTAACAAATGGATTTAGGAAAGCAGCAGAGCAGCATTTCCTGAAGATGCATCGAAAAAATGGTCAGACTACTTTAATGAAGAGTAAAGAGATGCTGTGCTCAGTGGAAGTCCAAAGCAATTCTCCCAAAGCATCTTGGAAACATATACTGCTTTAGTTATTCCTATTGATATGCCCAATGCTAACTCCACACTTTCCTAAAGGAAATCAACCCCGACTGTTCATTGGAAAGACAGATACTGAAGCCAAAGCTCAAATTGGCCACCAGATGAGAAGAGAGGAGTCCTTGGAAAAGACCCTGATATTGGGAAAGATGGAAGGCAAAAGGAGAAGGGGACCGCAGAGGTTGAGATGGTTGGATAATAGAATAGATTAGAATTCTTTATTTGGCAAGTGTGATTGGACACACAAGGAATTTGTCTTCAGTGCATAAGCCCTCAGTGTACATAAAAAATACATTCATCAAGAATCATAAGATACAACACTTACTGATAGTCATAGGATACTAAATAAGCAATCAAAGTCATACTAGGAAACTAAATAAAACAATATAATCGTAAAGATACAAGCAACAAGGTTATAGTCATAACTAAAAGGAGATAGGTAATAGGAAGGATGAGAAGAATAATAGTAATACAGTCTCAGTAAATAGTTTGACAGTGTTGTGTGAATTAGTCGTTTAGCAGAATGATGACATGTGGGGAAAAACTCAATGTTTTTAGATAGTGTCAGTGATGCAATGAACATGGGAGCTGTGGAGGACAGGGAAGCTTGCCGTACTGTGATCCATGGAGTTGTGAAGAGTTGGACATGACCTAATGAATGAACAACAACAACCCCACATATTATGGGAGTAGGGCCAATCTCCACTAAAGATACAGTTATTGTGCTGATGGCTATCTTTAAACCTAGAAAAATTTTTAAAGAGCAGCAAAAGTCCATCATTTTCAATTTTATTTTATTTTATTTTATTTTACTCTCTCTCTGTGTCTCTCTCCCTCCCTCCCTCCCTCCCTCTCTCTCTTTACAGAAGCTTCACTAAAACATTATAAGAGAAAATATGTGGATCTCTTCTTTTTCCAACCTTCTGCTTTTGTTAACACTAAGCTGCCTACAATCTGCCAAATCCTCCAATTGACTTTGGCTCACATCCATCTATTCTCCATATTCTTGTTGTCAGAGCAACTGTATAGTAAATATTTGCTTATCTGTCCTACTTATTATGAATACTAGCACTCAGGATATATCTAACAGATAAATATAGATTATATTTTTATATTTCCATGTATGAATTGATGACTCTCAATATTATGGAAACAACTCCTCATTGTCCCACATTTCTAAGGGGGAGAGGGGAGTCAAAACTAGAAGGCTCAGCTTCTCCATGGCATGCCAATGGTCTGGAACAGTCTCCCAGTGGAGATCAGGCCCCTCCTTGTTGGTTTTCAGAAAGTGTTAGAAATTGAACTATTTCTAAACATAAATGCAATAAAGAAAGAAGCAATAGGGCTTCCATCGTGCTGTTGTAGCTGCCATCTTGGTTGACAACTTTCATCTCCCTTAGATACCTATGACTATATAAATCTGCTTCAAAATAAAAACATGGGATCAGTCTCTACTTCATGTATCCTTGATCAGGTCAAATGGATGTCTTCTTTATGAATGGCTTTAGGTTGGCTGAAACTGTACTTTCAAGTCAGAGGCCACTTTTGAGGACATCACGCATGCCCAATGAGGTGAGGGAGAGCTGCAAACACTGAAACAGATGGGTCAACCCATGCAAGAGTACACCCATAAGTTCCACTGGATCACAAGGAAGCTGAAACACTGGCCGGAGCAGTTACTGGTCCATTACTTCAAAGTGGGTCTCAACCATGAACTACGGCAAGCCTGCACCTACCGGGGACTGCCCAACCGGCTCAACGATTGGTACCGGGCAGCCACCGAGTTGGATGCAGGGTTGGTGAGGTCTTACAAATAGGAACAACCTGGCAAGCCAAAGATATTCTGAATCTTTAAGTGAGCAATGGTTCTAGATAATTTTATGTGGTGGTTTCATTAATTCATTATTGGACTCTTCGCCTGTTCTCTGAATGCTTAATACTCCTCCTTCAACTCTCATCTTGATCTCACTATGAGTCAGATCAAGATGAAAAACAATTGATTTAAATCATGTAGTGAGGTTCCCTGACAAAACACAACCCTGGATCTCCCCAGATGAAGCAATTTAATCAGTATATCACATGAACTCACTTTATTCTGGAGTCAGAATTGAGCATTTTTACACTCCCCATTAAACAGCCATGCACATTATTTTTGCAGCTATGAAACCACTAAGATTTATAACCCCACCTGATAAATAACTAATAATCTGTATTTTACAACTGCATCAACATTTCTGACATGCCAAGTACAAGCGGAAAAAAAAGGAAGGGAAGCCTGATCACATGCAATTTAATTCATTTAAATCATATCACGAAATCATGATAGAGCAATAGAGTGGAATTTGCTTTCTCTCATCAGGTATAAAGTGCATTTACCATTTGTTGAAGAGGACAATAATAAATATGTTCAAGTAAAATAATTAAAGGAGCATTTGTAAGCATGTCCATATATTTAAAAATCAAAATTGAACCAAGATAATTGATTGTTAAAAGAGACATTTCAAAATATTGTTTGCAGAACATATTTTTAGCCTAGAAAATGGGAATACAATTTTTACAATTAATACAATTATGTTTTTACAATACAATTTCACAAGGCCATTTTTATGTAATGTGCTATATACACAATAGAAAAAGCCAAATGATTTTAGTTTTTTAAAAATGTTATTCAAATTTGGATCCTTTAATTTGCTAGTAATGATGATATTGGCCTCATGCATTCCTTCTAATTTTCTAAAAAATATTCCCAATGGCCAAATCAATAACTTGAATAAAAATCCTACTTTTAAATTTATATTAAATGTTGTTAGTAATATTATTATTGTAACCTAATTTTCTACATTGTAATATACAGGAAAACTATTTTTTATAGCAAATTAGCATCTGTAAAAAAAAATTCCTCAGAGCCAAACTCAAATTTTGCTGGCTTCATAAACACTTCCATATTGACTCACGGTGGCACACATCAGTAAAAATATATAATGCAGACTAAAACAAATAATAATCTTCTAATGGTAATAGAATGTAGTAACTCTGATTCAACTAACTGAAGTTACCAGGTTGTCTTCAAAAGCTGAAGAGGTCCCCGCCGTGGTAGCCCAAGTGGGTAGTGATAAGTGGATCAATTACCATGGTCAGGGACTCCTGCTTCAAGTAGGCTCCAAGAGGTTCACCAACTGAAACTGGGCAAAGCCCTCCTGAACACAGCCTCCTTGTGAGTACCCTGCAGTCATCGACCTGTTCATTTAAGGGAAGTATCATCCCAACCAATGTTATCTTTGAAGCCTACTGAAGATCTCTTACTCTGAACTGTAGAGAATCTCCCCAGCAGTTTTGGATGATGATTGATGATGAAGATGAAGATGATGATGATTTAAATTTGTATGCGGCCCAAGCCTCAGTGACTTTGGCTAGTTCATGATAATCAGAAAGAAAGAAATTACAATAAAATCAATAAAATTTTATTTAATATAAAATAAAATAAAATTTTATTTTATTTTAAATAAAATCCTGATGATTCTTGATGAATGTATTTTATTTATCTTATTTTCTTCTTCTGTACACTGAGAGCATATGCACCAAAGACAAATTCCTTGTGTATCCAATCACACTTGGTCAATAAATAAATTCTGATTCTGATTCTAAAAGATCAAAGATGGCAAGTATAATGGAGCAAGTGGTCTCACTCTCCCTTGCTAAAGGCTCAGTTAAAGGCCAGGTTTTCACAATTCTTCTAAACAATAGCAGAATGGAAGCCATCCAGATCTCAGGAAGAACCTCATTCCAGAGGGCAAGCATTGCTGCAAAGAAGGCAAAGTCCCAAGAGATGGCATTTTTTTAATTGGTGGAACCCAGAGTGTGTCAACCCTGCCAGATTGAACTAGCCAGGCAGGTGCTATGGGAGACAGGTGATCCCTTAAGTAATCAGACCCTATGTTATGTAGGATTTTACAAATAATGATCAATGCCTTGAGCTGTACCTGGAAGCAAACTCACACCCAGTGAAGCATATGAAACAGAGATGTTACATGGGCATACCAAAGCATGCACATCACTGTTTGCACCACTGCATTTTGGGCCAGTTGAAGCTTCCAGATAGTCTTCAAGAGCAGCCTCATGTAGACCACATTGCAATAATCAAGCTGCAAGGCTAGTAGATCTAAATCTAAATCATACAAAACTTATTGCTCCATGCTATTATTTTTACAATATAAAGATTTCAAAAAATGATAAAGACTATATCTCTTGAATCCAGTTTTTAACATCAGGAGGGACCTTTTATGAAGCATTTGCAGACATGCCTCTTACCTTCCATTACTGCTAAATGGAATGGATCACTTAGGAAGGAAGGATAACACTAAATAGCAATAGCACTTAGA
Source organism: Pseudoxyrhopus heterurus (assembly GCA_032468235.1). NCBI lineage: Eukaryota > Metazoa > Chordata > Lepidosauria > Squamata > Pseudoxyrhopus > Pseudoxyrhopus heterurus. The sequence goes on along the minus strand of JANHJO010007039.1, from coordinate 10,620 downwards.
CTTATATGCCTCTTCACAGTGCTTTACAGCCTTCTCTTAGCAGTTTACAGAATCAGCGTATTGCTCCCAAAAATCTGGGTCCTCATTTTACTGACTTGAGAAAGATAGAAGGCTAAGTCAACCTTGAGCTGGTCAGGATCAAATTCCTAGCTGTGGCAGAGTTAGCCTGCAATGCTGCATTCTAACCACTGCACCACTATGGCTCTAAAGCAGGTGATCCAAGAGGATATGAGCCACGGTGGTGCAGTGGTTAGAGTGCAGTACTGCAGGCTACTTCTACTGATTGTCGGATGCCTGCAATTTATCAGCTCAAATCTCACCAGACTCAAGGTTGACTCAGCCTTCCATCCTTCCAAGGTGGGTAAAATGTGGACCCAAATTGTTGGGGGAAATATGCTGACTCTGTAAACCACCTAGAGAGAGCTGTAAAGCACTATAAAGTGGTATATAAGTGTAAATGCTAATGCTATATCACATCAGTAATCACAAATATTTGTGAGAGAACTAAAGGGATCAAAAAAGATGCATTCTTCTTACCCAGGTCCTGACACAGGTTGCCAAGCAGTCCAACCAATGCCTTTTCCGCCCTAAGCCTATGCAAGAGCTTCAGGACCTGTCTTACATCATGTTTTGGGTACTTCAATTTCCATGGCTTGCATGTGGATTCTGAGGGGGCTCAGAGAATTCACAACTTCCACGACAAACATAGGTTTGTTCCAAGTAATATCTAGTCCAACAAATATAAAAGATATACACTTGACCTCATTTCAAGATGTGATAATCTGGAAGCAAGAAAGCAACATTCACATGTTCTTAAAAATTGGCATACCAATTCCTGGGAACAGGAAAACAATGTCCTGGGATTACAAACAGCCAGGTCCTCGAAAAGTGTGGATACTGGCTGGAGAGATAAACATTTAAAATAGACAAAAAATTGTATTCTATATACAATTAACTGGCAATGCTATAAAAGACTTGAAACGAGTTTCCAGTGAAACTTCTCAACTTAGTTAGAGGATCTGCAAACTTTTTGGCCAACTTTGATTGCAAGAGTCAGGCAAGATATTGGAGAAATGAGTGTTTGAGTTAAAGTGAAGACAAATAATACTCAATTTCATTAAAGTTCTGTAACTTATTGAACCTGTGTATTCATAACTGACTGAAATATTCCAGCTGTTCTTTTAACAAGTGCCTAAGGGAAATTAAGGAAAGGCGTCTCATCGTGGGCTGTATATGCATTATCCCTTCACAAATTCCAGCTCTCTTTACCAGATCTGTGCAAAATCAGTTTCTTCAAGATGCCCAATCACTTTCACTTATAAACTGTGCATCATAGCTAGTGGGAGAAGCTTGACTGTTTGCTCAAAGAGGCCAGAGAGAAGCAAAAGCTTCCAATATAAATGGGACTTGTAAAACCATAGGGCTGGCCAGAAATATGTGTAACAAAAAGCAGGAGAGAAGGGTGAAAATATGGCAAGCTGCATAGTAGAATCTGCATGGTAGATGATAGCTGAATTTCAGTATTAGGGCTTCTCACATCTGTAACAAACACAGCTTGTGTATCTGAGCCTTGCCCTTGATTCTTCTTCTGCTGACATCTCCTGAGTGTCAGTTTCTACAGAAAGATTTATGAGCATATCCTAGGTCGGTGGTCGGCAAATTGCGGCTCGCGAGCCGCAAGCGGCTCTTTAGCCCCTTGCATTTGGCTCTTCCAGGTGCAAGGTGAGGCTGCCGGCGGGCGGAGGTGCCGAGAATGAACGCTTCTGCTATCCGGGCGCTCATTGGCACACAA
>JANHJO010007036.1:290433-301174 GCA_032468235.1 Pseudoxyrhopus heterurus | reverse complement strand
CCAGTGCATGATTCTTGTGTGAATTTGTTGCTTTTAGTAGTTTATTCTATTGCACTCCTTTTCTTAGAAAAAAAACAGCCCATGGTATCCTTAAATAAGATGGGCAGCATAGCCTAATCTTACAGATATTTACTCAGATGTAATTCTCACATGAATCTGACTTGTTCTAAGTAGTTACATAGAATTGTTGTCTTATGCTAACCCTATAGCACGTTCTGTCATTATCTTTCTTATTTTGCAGACTGTGTCCATTCTAGAACAAAGATTAACATTAACAGAAGACAAGCTGAAGGAGTGTCTTGAGAATCAACAAAAAATTGCTCAGAGTAAACCGATCTGATTCTTCCCCAAAGCTGATGAAGACATTTTGTGTGAATGATTTTAAAGTGAAACATATTTTATTAAAATAAACTGTATAGCTAATAATGTTTGTAAATACATTTTGGTTAAGATTAAAATTTCCTTTCTTATTAAAAATGGTCAGATGTTTTGTTTGGCCTTACTGTTCTGATGCCCAAGGTTTATTTAGCAAAAACATTTCAAATCTAACAAAAATGAAATGAAAGAAGAAATGGATATTCTTATTTTGAAACCGATCTTTTCGAACTTGAAGTAGACTTGTTGAAATATTGTGTGTGGGTGCATTCATGCATACGACACACTGTGGGAGTTTTTCATTAAAAAATAGAAGACGTCTCAAGTACAAATGTGCTGCATACAGTTCAAATTGTTTTTTTTTAAAAAAAAACATGATTGGTGCTTTGGGGAGATTCTGTTTGGAATCTCAAATGCCAGAAGAACATCTGAAATATTATTTACACAGAGAGATCTATGGTTTACACCTGTCTTTCTCTCTGTTTGCTTTTTCTCCCAGGAATTCTAGGTGTTTTATTTAGTGGAGTGTCCCATCCACCACTTCCTTTTATTACCAAAATAAGAAAATTGTGGGGTAGGTTGGGCTGAGAGATAATCTGTTTAAAGTCATTGAGCTTCTGTGATTGAGGGTGGTTTTGAACTTGGATCTTCCTCATCCTGTCCAACTTCTAAATAAATACACCATGCTGATTCACATATTTTTGATACTTCATTTCTCTGTAAAAAAAAGTACATTGCTGTTGTGTTTTAATGTTAATTTGAACATTATTTCTCTGGTTATCAAACCTCAGAACCTTTAGTATATTTTCCTCTATTTATCTGTTTCAGATCTGTATGCTTATTCATAGTCATAGATTTGTTTGCCATTACTGCCTATGCCATACTTCTATTATTTACAAATGGTACCTGTAATTACTTACCCCGAAACATTCATTAATTTGGCGTTTTTTAAATATAAGAATATAGAAATTGCTAATAGAAACTGAAATAAGAAAAGAAAAAGAACGTACAGAAAAAGGAAATAAGAGAAATAGAAAAGAAAAAAGAATATAGTAAAAAGAAATGTATACGGAAATGACTTCGCGCCTTCATCACAAGTATAAACAATTTTAATAAAATCACCTCTTAAAATACCAAAAAGTGATATTCTTCCCATATCCATCTTTTATCTGGAAACAAACCCATAAAACATCATCATTTCAATCCTGATGTCAGGAAAAATCCATTAAGGGTTACCAGAGATACCGCTAACAACATATCTATTTGAGCCTTGATCAAATAAACCAACTTTATATTCCTTCCTTTTATTTCTAACGATCTTGAGCTTTACTCCTTTCAAATAAGGTCCTGGAACTTGTTTCCCCCCCCCCCATTTTTTCTTTGTTCCTTCACACAAAATTCTTGAAAGCTTTAATAAGCTGCTTTTGTAGATCTAATATAAGAAAATTATCCTGGTCACTCGATTTGTTATTTTTACATCACTTTGAATTATTAAGATATCAGCTGGTTTCTATGTCCAATATAACATTTTTCCATGTCATTCTTGTAGTCTGTTATTTTAAAACCCACTTTCAGTTGCAGATAAGTACACATAAAGTGATATTTCTACACTAGATATAAACTTTTGTGGCCTTTCTGCCTATGGGGGTATTTTCATGTGGTTCTGAATATCCATACAGACGTTCATTGAAAGGCTTCATCCAAATCATCTCTTGCTGTACCTTGGATGTTCTAAATGGCTGGGCAGTATTTCAAACTTGCATTGAGAATAAGCCACAGGCACTGAAAAGTCCCAAGCAATTTATACCCAAGTGAGAAGCCCAAGTACTATAGCTGTATCCTAAAGATTTGAAGCGCTCACCAAGATGTTGCTCAGTTTATTGAGGTTTGCTTTGATCTCTTGATTGCCCATTAAAGTAACAAAGTTGTAGATGAATAGCAATAAATCTGCTAGTTTATTGTTTAATTATAGTTCGTTGAATCAGCCATAAGGTTCAAACAGCAGACTAAACCCAGGATCAAATTGCATTTTAACTTAGTGCGATGTGTGAATTCAAGTACATCAGTAGCTTCAAATAATATTCTTAATCAGGGAGGATCACCAATAATACTTATTCCTTGCATGTAACTTCATGAAACAGCTGCATTCCTCATCTTGCAAACTGCTTTTTCAGGAAACAACTCAATAGTTGTCTGATGCAAATTCCTGGTTAAGTACTCCATCGATATATACAGCTTAGGTTAGGAAATGAGTTGTGGCTGGTTCTGGAGCAGATTACAAAGAGTTAAGGGACTTTTTTTTGGCATCTCAGAGGCCAATGCTAAGCCAAGTTCTTAAAACAGCAGTTTAATTTGTTGCCATTAACTTTGCCAAACATATGACCTCACTAAAGTTTTCAGTAACAGCTCTTTTCATTTGGAATACTCCCTAGGGCCTGAAGCAAAGGAATATTTTTGGCTCTTGTGGGCATGGAACATGTTAAAACGTACTCAAATACAGTGAAAAAAAGCAGTTTAAACATTGCCCACTTTCCTTCCTGTCTAGGAGTTTAAACTAAAGCAATGTTGTGGTTAATTTGTAATTATATAGTGCTGTATATTTCTTTCCATATGAAGGATGGAAAAAAGTTACATGTTAGCGATCCAGCATGAGATATAGTTTCTCTACTCCCATTCTCACAATGACAGTGTAATCTGGTAGTAATATGAAGCCCCATTTTGTATTAACTCTAGTGTCTTCATTCTTTATCTAATTTAGCTTTAACTTTTTCTTACTTTAGTACCAACAGGTATTTAAAATTTATAGCTTTAGTTGATGCGTTGATTGATCTCACTTCCAACTGGTTATGGGGAAAAGGCCATTCTGGCTTATCATGGAAAAATACTTTAATGTTCAATGGCTAGGCCATCCTTCCCCAACTCAAAGTGTAGTTGAAATTCCGGAAGTTGTTATTCCACTATTTGGAAGCTATCAAATTGTGGAAAAGTGGAGTAGGCAATACGATCATCACAGTTATAATTAACCATAATTTGACTTGGTTACAGAACGTTGCCTTATAATTAAAGAGAAAGCACTGAGAGACATGTTTGCATTCTTGTTCTATATCCATATAGTCACTGTGAGCACAACTATTTTAAATTTCCATATGCCTCCGTGGCTCATTCTGATAGGGATAACCAGTAATTTTGTACATATGTAATATGCATGAACTTGTCTCAATATACATTTCCAAGAATGGATAAGAATAGCTGTTTAAATACAGAGTTCTTGTCATTTCAGTTTCTCATTTTCTAAGCCAGCTTTAAATTCTGGGTTTAACATAGCCTTTTAAGTTACAAAAATTCATTCCTACAGTTGTTATTTTAACACTGATAAATGTTTTACTCAAATAAGCGTTTGGGGTGAATGATGAATCATATGTGTTTTAACACTGTGGGCTTGCCTAGAAGGAGCAAAAAAGTTGACCCAGGCAACTATACCTCTAGCGTGGAAACTCCCTCTGAATGTAAACCTTCAATATGGGATTTGATTTATAACAGGTATGCTTTACAGTGGCTTCCCCGGAATACATTACCAAAGATGGAGGCAGGAGTAACATTCATTTTGAACGGATCCTAGACAGAGTGCTAAGTAACACTGGAAATAGCTGGACCTGATTGCCATTTTACTCTCTTATGGCATTTTGCAACAATGGTTTGTCAGGGAAATTTAACATAGGCTGGACTTGGTGTTTACTACTGGGACTCCTCTGGGTCATTTGCTCTCAGCAGAGACCTACCTAACATTGAATGTGTTATTCTGCAAATTTAAGTTAGAAGGGTTAAATTGCTCTACCGGGCTCTTTGTTCCAATCTGTAGCTGGGGAAGAATGTTCCTCTCCTAGCATCTGCTTAAAATCTTCTTTCTGGGCCGTTCCAGCAGAGAAAATAAATCTGCATCAGTTCAAGAGATTGAGTCCACACATAACTGCATGTGTAGTTGATTAGTTTCCATGGCTAACAATAAACTTGGAATGCTTACTTCATTCTCACAAAGAATAGATTTAAGTCCCTTTTTCTTGATTGTGCCACTCTGGCCTTGCACCATTTCTTCTTTAGTTTCTCCAGTGTGGCGAAGAGCCACCGTAATAATTTCCCCACATAAATGGTTTATATGTGTAGTTTGACCACCGAAAGAGTTAACAGACTAACTGCATTGCGGGTTGCTTGAATGAAGTTCAGCATTGCTTCACTTCCCTTTTGCACTCCCTTGGTGAGTATTTTTTTAACAGCTGTCTGGGAACTGTTCCATTCAGACTTCCCCTAGTGTGGGCCTATGAAAACATGCAGTCTGGTACTCTCAGTAAAGTTTCCATTGTCACACCCTTTACGGGAAAGAAAAGGAAAAGAAGCTAGAATGCTTCCATTTAATATGTAGAATATCTTCTGCTTATCCTAGTTAAGTGAAGGTAGGGCAAACCTATCATTGTCAGATGCACAGAACCTCCACAACAGCGGTCCCCAACCCCCGGGCCGTGGGCCACTACCAGGCTGTAACCACTTTATAACTAGGCCATGCGGCAAGCGAGCTGGTATGCACGTCTGTGCAACTCAACTTGCACACGCAGCTCAACGTGCGCAAGGGGCAAGCTGGCGCGCATATGCATGCGTGGCCCGGGTCCCCTCTTCTCCCCTTAGCCAGGCCGCCAAGCCGCAAAGGTTGGGGACCGCTGCCCCACAACACTTGAACGTCTTTGCTATTGAGCTGCTTAGTTGCAAATGCCTCTTGAAATGCAAACGAAGGAAAGAAGAACAACTTATAGCATTGAAGCAGAATTTTTCCTACTTTCTTTTGTAATAGTTGTTAAATAAATGTAGCCAGCAGTAATTTTAAGAGAATATGAGGACAACCAGTAGCAAGGTGGATGGACTCAATTACAGTGGTGATGGGTGCATTTTTGGAATACTGAAGGACCTGAATAGGAATTGTCTTAGAGGCAGATTGTCATGGAGAACAGTAGTTATGTGGTTGCTAAAAGTTGACACTGATTTAATGGTAAATAATCAGCAGCAGCCTACTGATTGCTACTAGTGTGTCAGCAGCCTGGAGTTTTCCCTACCGGGCTGCTGGTGCACTAGTGATGTCAAACCCTCCATTCGCCTCCATTTGTGATACTAAGTAATTCAGTGTCAGGATCATATTCTGAACTATAACATGGAAAGCACTGACCCCTTCTGTGGCTGAAAAAAATGAATTATTAACGTGGTCATATAATAAAATGTATGACAGAAACCATCAGCAATAATCTAGCATGGATCTCGGTTAAATTACCATCTGGAAAAGCAGAGGTTTTTTTTGAAGCATGTGGGGGAGGAACACCATCAAATTCAGATTTTGTGCAGTCTGAGGAAAAGAAAGTCTTTTCTTGTTATCGCCCCTTAATAAAAAGAACATTCCCCTTCCTTTCAGTAGATGGCTGCCACCAATCTTGTAGCTTGGGATTGGTGACTGTCCTGCACCACAGAGACAGTAGATGTGTGGGAAGTTGAAAAGCGTTCTGCTGTCAGGCTGCTTTTTTCTGCCATCTAGCCTTAGCAAACGAGAGACTAATACAAATGTTTGTTTTTTCAGGGATGGGTGAAAGCTTGTGGAGGGCAGGAGAGAGAAAGCAATGGTAATGAGCAGAGAAAATAGCAATATTACTCTACTGTCCTTTGATTTGAGAGGTGGTTCATTTGCCCCTTAATTTGGCAACTACACTTCACTTGAAAGAAGAAATGAATCTTCCATGGCTAGCAACACTCAAGCCTACACACATACTCATATACACCTTTGGGTTTGAGATATACTCCTTGATACTTCCTTGCCACCATGTTCTGTTTGAAATGTTGAATACAGTGGTGCAGAGACATCTTCAGCACCTTTGCTCAATATTCCTGATGTGTCTTTCCCTGCTCATAAAACAAGGAAACTCAGTATGAGCAGTCTGCTCTCATTCAGATTTATGAGAGGAAAACTTAACAAAGATGATTGCGGTTTGCTAGCAGAGCCATTTCCAGTGCTGAATTTGTTAGGGCAGAAGCTCAATGGTTGAGCTGCCTGTCATTCACCAAGCTCCAGTGTAAAGAAGGGGTGGTGGTGATTGACTAGAGTGGGACTGTTGCTTCTATGTACACACAGAGGGCTATGATATGAACCACTCAGACTCTGTTGATCAGAGAAAAGGTTCCAATTGATGTTCCATGTTCTTAAAAGCTATACGGATTAGATTTATTTCCTTGTTAGGAAAAGCACATCTGCTGATTTAAAAAAAACCCCAAAACAAAATATAATTGATTTATAATTCCTGGCTGTGGAAACTTCTTAAAAATAAATAAATAAATAAATAAATGGAAAATAGTGATCTCTCCCATTCTGCAGGAGCTCTAAGGACTGTAAAAATTCTCAGGTTTTCTGAAGATGAAACTTCAAAAGCAGTTTTGGCTCTTTAGGCTTGGGGAATTATAATATTAACTGATTTATTTGACTTTTAAATAACTTATAAGATGATCACCCTATTAACAGTTGACATAGATTTTTTTAAATTAAGAGTGGTTTGGGAAGCAGAAGCAATTTTGGATAATTCAGGAAATATGGATTGTAATTCAGGCAGTCCTTAATTTATAACAGTACATTTAGTGACCGTTCAAATTTACAATGGCACTAAAAAAGTGACTTATGACTGTTTTTCACATTTACAATTATTGCATGATCAAAATTCAGATGCTTGGCAAGAGGTTCATATTTATAACGGTTGCAGTATCCTGGGTTCAAGTGATCAGCTTTTGCGACCTGACAAGCAAAATCAACAGGGAATCCAGATTTATTTAACAACCATGTTACTAACTTAACAAATGCAACGATTCACTTAACAACCTGGGCATGAAAAGTCGTAAAATTAACAAATGTTTCGCTTAGCAACATACATTTTGGATTCAATTGTGGTTGTAACTTGAGGACTACCTGTAATATAATTTTAGAGGATGGGAACTCTGTCTTACCCAACCAAATAGGGCTTTTTGAGGTAAAACTGTCACTGCGTAAGTTCTGTGGGTCAGAGAAAGTCTCAACACAATATGCAGAACTGCACATTTTTCTTATACCTATAGAAAATTTTATATAAGCCATCTTCATGCAGTATGCTAAACCACAAATCTTTGTTTTTCAAATATGAATAATCTCAATCACATTGTGTTTTAATGTGTTGTATGAATCCGTCTACCATGGTAAACTATGACATGACTTGTTATTTTTGGCTAAGCATGTTGTATGAACACAGCTAATATAGTTGGCTAACCACGGTTTAGAAGCTAAATGTATTTCGCAAACAAAACTATTATATAAATTGCTAATAGGTTTATCTGATGGGTATTCAACTTGTCTTGAAAACATTTTCTTTTACAAAGCAAACATGGTTCAGGTAATGATTATTTAAATTATACGTTGCCTCCAGCTGTCCTATAATAGTGTAAAGATAAGATGCTTTGTTAGTATGCCGTACTATTGCTAAACAGCATTTTGCTGCCTTATCAAAGCAGTATGTACATGAATATGTATGTGGACATGTGTGTACATATAAAACACATCAAAATAATATCCAAAGCATGACTTCAACATAAACTTTAGGCAGTTGAAACAGCATCTATGGGAGGAAGGCTAAAATGTGAAAACATATAATAGAAATGGCAGATCACACTAATTGGGGAAGAGAATTCCAAAATGTTGTGGGCACCATAAAAATGGCCCAAGCTCTGCTAGATTTGTGATAGGCCTCTTTCTGAAGTACCACATTCAGAAGGTCTATGTCTGTACATGCATCTAAGAACACACAATCAGAGGATTCCTGGCAGATTTTTCTGCCAAAGTGTCAAGCCTATCAGGGGGATGAAGAAGGTCAAGAAACAGACATAAGGAGGATTCCAGGAATGCTAATTAATCATTGTGTGTACCTTAACAAAATCTAGAAAGCCCATCCCAAACTTTCACTGCCCCCATTCAAGGACAATAAGATCAAGGTGGGTGCTATTCAGAGGTGATATTCAGCCAGTTCTGACAGGTTGGGAAGAACCGGTAGCAATAATTTTGATTGGATTGGAGAACCAGCAAACACCATCTCTGATTGGCCGATTGCATAGCCATGCCCACCAAGCCACACCCACAAAACCGGTAGTAAAAAAAATTGAATCCCACCATTGGTGCTATTCTGAAACTTTTTCTTGTGCCTTCTGCTTTCCCAGAGTTGAGCAAATGTCTTCTCTCCCTCCTCTTTCTCAAGACCGAAATTAAATTCCTCTGCACCAAATCATCTGGACAGACAATGACCTGGCCTTGGTTTATTAATCTTCAGGAGACAAAAAGCCAGTGAATCAGTGTGTGTATCTAGGCATTTACATTTTCATTATTTATATGTATGAGCAACGGATAGATCTGTCAGCCCTTGATTTCAGTTTTGGGACATTTATCAATGTGAGGCAATCTATGACCCATTTTTGTGGCCTCCAAAACATGAGGCTATATCTCTGAAATTCAGTGGCAAATAGGCATTTTTAGACAATGCAAAGTTTCCCTCTTTCTGGACCAGAATAAAAGGACTTGGGCCTAGAGGACTGGCGGTGATATCTGTGAAGGTCTTACTCTGCAAGCAAATGGCTGAGCAGAAAATTAAAGATCAGATGAGACCTTTGTCCAACCTTCTAGTATTGCTTTCCTATTTGCCAAACCATCACAACATCCTCCTCTATGGTACAGAGAGTTGGTTTTGGAAAAGGAACATCTTTTTCCATGCTGTCTGTTTGGCCTAGCAATTGGCAGCACTACCATGCCAAACAACTTCTAACCCTTTCCTGCTTCACAAGACAGATTAGAATCACGGGTACAACTTGATTTCTTTTCTCCAGAAATCCAAACATACTAATAGTGCTTTGACAAGAATGTTGCAGAACAATAGCAATTACAGAACATGATCTCTGAAGTGAAAAAGATGGAAACATTCAGTATTACTCACAATGGAGGAATGGTGAAGATAATAGAACTTGCTGAGATGGCTAAATTGACTTCTTTGAAGAGAGAAAAGGCAATATCTACATATACTGCTGACTGGATACCCCTTTTAAATTTTTTTGTATGAAACAAGAAGAAATGAACTCATGATTTATGGATTTGATGTTTAGACAGGATAGATTATAGAAAGAGGAGAGGTATGATGCGGTCATAGAGTAAGAGGCAAATTTATGATTGAACTTATAACCTCTGTAAATACTTCTTTGTTTCTTTTTTTCTTTCTTTTCTATTTTTATTTTTTGCACTTTTAGCTTTCTCTTTCATTCTTTTTCCTGCTTTATATTAGTTTATCTTCCTTTTAAAAAAATCTTTAAATTACATCTTAGAAAATAGCAACTGCAGAAAATAATCTGGGATAGGAGAGAGATAGGAACACTGAACAATGTGTGTGCATTGTAAATGACTCAATAATTAGCAGCCAACCTGAACTCCCCCAGCAACTGTTCATATCAATTTCTAAAGGACTGCAGGAGGCTTAGCAACCTCCAGACTTGTGTCTATTTGAAAACTCTGGCTAAGCAATCAGTTAGATCAACTGCTGTTTTCTGTAAGTGCGATCCATACACTTAGAAGTGAGAAGAAAACTCTGGAGCCAGCAATCTAAAGGTTTAGATATTGATCTATTTTACTTATGGAATTACTTTAATACTGCACAGAATTCCTTACCTAGCTATTTTACAGTCAGCTTTTAAAAGACTGATTTGCTGTTTCCAATGGGAGAGATCACTTGATGTACCTTGATGTGGAGATTTTGTTCCCAATAGTAAGATCAATACAGTAAGCCATCCACAACAGTCTACCATACTAATGTAAGCACTGAGATACATTAGACAGAACCCTAAATGCTTGGTATTCAAGGAACATCAAAGGAATATCTGGCCCAGTATGAAGGAAGGAATCCCACAAATATTGTAAAATTGCCAAGTCTTCAAGCTTTCTGAGACGTGAGCAGAGATGGAGCCATTCAGATCTTGGGATATTTTATGTTCCAAAGGAAAAAGCATTAGATTAAAAACACACACCAATTGATGATATGTGGAGCAATGGCATGCTGCCCAATCTAATGGGTCAACTAGGAACAATAGCAATAAGGCAGTCCCTCAGAAAGTCTGGCTCCATGCCATGTAAGGCTTTATAGGTAATAGCCAACCCCTTGAATTGCAACCAGAAGCAAATTGAGAGCTAGTGTTAGTTGCAGACAAAGCTGTAACATTAAAACAATATATAATTACAATATTACTCTGATATAAAAGACAACATACTTTAAATATGAAACAAACATTTTAT
>JANHJO010007036.1:144874-157385 GCA_032468235.1 Pseudoxyrhopus heterurus | reverse complement strand
CTTTTTTTTTTTTTTTAAAGTATTTATTTATTGGAGTAGTTAAAGGAACGGAAGAGCTACACAAATTAAAAATAGAAGATAGAAAGGGACAGAGCAGATAATAAAATATCGGTAAATATAATTACTGTAAAATTGAAAGTTAATTAAATGTAGAGAATTATGTTCATTATACCATCTGAAGAAATTACTAGGAATCTCTATAAAACTCTGAACATCAAATTAATATTAATAGCATCACTGTTTGCTATGCTTCCAAAGGAAAAAAATGCACCTAAATCACATAAATGAAAAAGATCAAAGAAATAAACAAATAAAAAAAGGAAAAAATAGCACGAAAGAGAAAAATCAGTAAAAATGATATTGGGAAACGTAACTTTAAATTCCCTCCCATTGTACTCAGGTGATGATTGCATCAACATATTTATAAGCATTGCTGAAATTATGTCTAATTACTGGCTTTACATCAATTGTTTCCTTCTTAAAAGGCACACTCTGTATTCGAATTTAACTTGTGGTATGACACATGATATATGCCTTCCCTGATTCCCCGTGGACAGCCCTGAGGCCAGTTTTGCACAAGGGTTCATGTGTATTATGGTGAGGCATATCCTGTGCAAGAATCAGTCTTGGAACTCTGTGAAAGAAGGAACACTTGAGAATATAATGGCATTTTTAATGCTTTTTCTGATTTCATCAATTACGTTGCTTGCTGTCAAAAATTCAGGTTCAACCATTAAGTCTACTTACTCTCTAACCCAGTGCTTCTCAATCTTGGCAACTTGAAAATGTGAGGACTTCAACCTCCAGAATTCCCCAGTCAGTATAGCTGGCTGGGGAATTCTGGGAGTTGAAGTCCACACATCTTCAAGTTGCCAAGGTTGAGAAACATTGCTCTACTCAACCACAAATGTAACCTTTGAAAGAATTCGGTGATTCCTTGTTTTGGTTCCTTGCCCAATAATGCAAAGAGAGAGCTCTCTCCTTTCTCATTCCTTGACTCTCACATACCTGTTCATGTACTTCCCTTGAGATCGAACCTTTCAGCAGAAAGGACAAATTACTTCACTGCATTCAAGGTGATGCAAAGTTGATTCAGATCTTGTCTCTGAGGTCTGATTCGGTCATGGCAATAACTTTTTTACTAATAAATATAGAATAATAAACTTCCTCTTGTGAACCTGTTAGAGGTGCAATACTGAAAAATCTAATCTGAATTATTCTATCACTTCACACTATGTTTCTTTGTTCATTTATTTATCAAATTTATTTGCTCATCATCTCAGGGTTCAAGGTGACTCTGAGAGGAGGATATTCACTTATTTTCAAAACAACAACAACCCTAACCCTCACTAAAAAGCTGTCAGAAGAAAGCTTTTTGAATAATGTGACTCACAAACTGGGCTAGCTGGAAGATGCTATTTTGCTGTTTATAATAAGGATTGGAAAAGGCCAAGTTCCATTTTATTTAGGAACTTAAACAACAAATCCAACTTTCAGTTTCATTCCAGACCAAACTGGATTTATCTTATGAAAGAACAATGAATAATGAATGTACCCTGAATGTTCCAAGCCGTGTTTTCTTATGTAGAGTTATGACTTGCCATCTGGATTCCATGTGTGATAGTTAAAAAGTATGTAATCACATATGAAGGCCGACGTTCTATTATTACACATGGGTATGATGTTGATGATGATTCCGATCTAGGAAAAAGATTAGTTATCTCTGAAATGGAAAATTTGTGCAGAGGGTGATAAAAGATTTAAAATAAGCCATGTGTCTAGGTTACTTGTGATCCTGTCATTTGCCCCTGATCACCGAGCAAAATTACAAAGCCTGGAGATGACTTTCTTCTAGCATCAAAGTCTGGGGGAAGCCTTATCCTCCCCTGAAGGGTTGCCAGGAACGTGTTGACCCTGGTCAGCTACAAAACTATTAGCGTTATTATGAAACCGGTCTCCTTCATCCTTATCACCTTTATTGCTTTTTGTCCTTTGTTTGTATAGCCATCAACCAACTAAAGTGCAGTCACTGGTAGGAAGTCTGCTTCTGTCTTCACATTTTTTGTACTACTTATGTTTGATCAGCATCACTGCTGTTGCCCTGGGTTTTGCACAGTAGCCGGCCAAGCTCACACTGGGTGAAACCCAAAGCTGTCAGATTTTACCTCTTAAGTAACAATATCACTGATGCTCCAAGATCTGAAAATCACAGTCCCAACCATAGAAGGTCAACCACAGGAGCGGTATAAAAGGTTAGGACAGCCACTGTGACTGTGTGATGGAAGTCCCATCACTTTTCATGTTCTTGGATCACACGATTGTGCCCATTATGTTTGTACAGACACCAACATATGATCAACAGCCAACTTAGACATTTAACGTGAAGGATTGAAAATAAAGAAGCAAGACAAACCAAATATTCACTTCAGAAAGATTAAGCTAAAAATTACTTCCAGAAGGAAGGCTTAAACTTTATCTAACCTTTATGCTGAACACCCTTCCCCAACTTTTCATCTGTAATGTTCCATATGAACATATACCCGTGATGGCGAACCTATGGCACGTGTGCCCAGAATGGCACGCAGAGCCATGTCACCCAGCACGCCAGCCGTTGCCCAGCCCAGCCCCCGCCTCGTGCATGCATGCCCCCCTTTTTAGCTAAAAAAGCCCCCAAAATAGGTGTTTTGGGGGCTTCTTTTAACTAAAAATGGGGGGGTGCACACATGCATGGGGGGGCGCGAGGGGCACCTCCTGCATCCCCATGCATGAGCGCAGCCCCCATCCATTTTTAGCTAAAAGAAGCCTGAAAACAGCATCCGCGCCCCCCTTTTTAGCTAAAAAAAGTCCCAAAACAGCTGTTTTTTGGACTTTTTTAGCTAAAAACCCGAGGGGCATGCGCATGCGCAGGGGGGGAGCGCATTGCATTGTGGGTGGGGCACACCTGCAATTTTGGCACATGAACCAAAAAAGGTTTGCCAACACTGACATATACCTTTCATGGTTGCTATGATAAACCACACATGACATCTCAAGCAACAGTCCTGTGAGAGTACTATAGCATGTCAGAGGCTAAATGCATGATAATATTTTATATATTCCTTGGCCCCAAGCAGGTTTAGGATGATGACTGATCAGATCTTCAAGTCCAAGAACTGGGTTTTAAAGGATCTTGCAGTTCTTAAAAATTGACACGGGGTATGAAATAGATACCTAAATATTTGGCAGAAGACAAAATCAGGACACATTTTCTCTCCCCAGTTTAAGAGAATATATACCCCATAGTAACCCTTTTCAGTTGTAGACCTCACAAACAACTATTGTTCTGAAGCCTTTGTTCCAGAGGTCATGAACAGACTAAATAAATTTGCCCACAGGTACAACAAATACAAGATACTTGTTGGGCTAATATTTGTTGAGCTGCATAAAGCAAACATTCCTACCTCAGCAGGAATTACCTACTATTCTATTATCTTGTGAGTGGTTTGCTTTCAACATATAACATCACTTCTGACCTACAAAGAGCTACATTGGGTTTTATTCATGACAATTAGGATAAGGAAAGGAAACCTATATTTAAATTTATCTGAACCTGTCTTAACATTTGAGCCAAGGCCCATGGTAATAGTCACCTGAATTGGCTCTGGGAATGGAATTTAATTTCTCAATAATTACATCATCAATTTGGATATGTACGTATTTTTAAGGAGACAGCCAGTGTTGTTTAGTGATTAAGGAACCAGGAGACTGTGAGTTCTAATCCCACTTTAGGCAAGAAAGCCAGCTGGGTGACTTTGGGCCAGTCACTCTCTATCAGCCTATAACATCTTGCTTGCACAACTAGCCAGTTCATCAATCTTGCCACAACCCATGGATCAATACTCAGTTGATATGAAAAAAAGTGGAAAGGAGAAGGAGAAGGAAAAGGAGAAGGAGAACAACAAGAAGTTTCTTAGGATTTATGTGTGTGTATCTAACATGTATGCATGTGAAACTTGGATACTTTTATTTATTTGTTTTATATGAATATAAAGAAATACACTGATATATATTGCTTCAGACTAGCATAGGTTATAGACATTTGCTACAAAAAAGAAATGTTTCCTCCTACACTCTGAAATTAATTTCATATGTGTTTTTTATTAATCTCCTGGTAACGATTTGGATGGACTTGCTACCTCCAGGGTGTGGTTAGGATGTCCTCAGCTCGCGTCAAGACCTTTCTTGTTTCCTGCGTGGGAGGGCTGCGGTTCTTGTTTCTGAAAAGGAATGTCATATGATGGGTCAGCAACTTCGGATCTGTCTGAGTTCCACTTCCTTCCTAAATTTGATAAACAATTAAAGGAACCATTTGTTTATGTGTATGTGTATGTCTCTGTTTCAGATTTTTTTTTTTTTTAGTTATTTCGTTTACTGAACTGTTGCTGCTCTGTTTCTCTCAGACACAGTGGGAAAGGCCTGGCATTTCTTTTAGGGACTCTAGAGCTCCCTTCTCCTTGTTGTTTTTTTTTAATTTATATTTTTTCCTGATGTAGGAATGTGGAGAATATGAGAACCTGTGGACCATTTGGTGACCTTGTATTAACCTAAGAAGGCAATTGCCCTAATGTGTACTTGTTGTGTGAAGGAGTCAGGTAGAAGAATGGCTTTAGGGCTGAAGCAAATGACTACACAGATTGACTGTTTATGGGAGGAACAGCAAAAGTATTTGGTGCCAGCTCTTAGGGATGTGAAAGCTAAACAAGAGTCATGGTATTCAGTGCAGTACTTCTTAACTAATAAATCCACATATACATACATTATTAAAGGTGTTTGTGTTACCATTTTTAAATTTAAAATATACCACTAGACAACTCATGATCCATTGGGTCATTGTTTCAGAGATATTTGCTTATCTAAACCAAGAAACAGAATGATCAAAGGCAGGCCAAAAAAAAAGGCAGTGGGATTGGGAGCAGCTTCCAACTTCCTGCTGGCTTTCCCATTGCGTTTCCTTGACGGAAGCTGAAGCATCGGAAATCCTCTTCCCTTCCCTTAGGTGGGGGATTGAGTGAGTAAGAGATTATGCAAGCAGCCAGGAAGATGTTAGGGAACTCTGAAAATGAGGATAAAATGATCACAACAAAACTATGGCAGCACTGAAGCAGCCACAACCTCCCAAAATTTCAGTCCCATGGGTTAGTCCATTTGATGTACCCCTACCTGTGCTCATTTCTGCATGACTGTATTAAGCAGCACAGCAGCATCAATAATCTCCTAAGGTTATGGTAGTGCTATGATTTAAGTAACTGAACATGTGAATTGAGTAAATTTAAGAGTATCTTTTTAATTTAGTGTTAGCAAAGAGTTCTAATTGTGGCTCAACATAGAGTCAAATTCATCTGTTTCTAATATATTGAAATTCTGGGTTGTAGGAGAAAAGAAATATTACATGTATATTTCACAACTAAAACAAATGTAAGAATTATTTGCACGGGCTTGGCTGGCTAAAGTGCTAGACATGTAAAAATATGTCAAGGGTTTAAAATTACTAATTGAGCCATTGTCTATGTGTGTATATGGTATGTATATACAAGTCACATGTGATAAGAAGATGAGAATCACTTTCATATTGTTGTTTGTTGTTGTTAGTTGCGAAGTCATGTCTGACCCATTGCGACCCCATGGACAATGTTCCTCCAGGCCTTCCTGTCCTCTACCATCCCCCGGAGTCCATTTAATCTCACACCAATTCCTTCAGTGACAGTCACTTTCATACTACACCCTTTTTATCATCCAGTTCTTCACCCAGGTTCTTTAAAATTAAATTGCAATTACTTTTACCTCTGTTAATCCTGAGGCATAGAAAAGACACAAAGAATATCTTGAGGCAATCAGTGCACATGCTTTCCCATCACAAATCACTGAAACTCTGTGAAGATTTGATTTAGACATTTTGTTGAAGACAATTCAGTTGAGTTTCCATTTTTTTTCCTGAAACTGAATCATCAGAGCTGGTTGTACAGATACATTTCTCTAAACTAAATTTCAGTTTGAATCAATTCAAATTGTATCGTCAGAATATTGTATTGAACTGAGAGAAATCAGTGATTTGAATCAAACTGATGAGGGATAAGTAATAGAAGAATATAAAGTATATTATTCAAGCAGGACCTCAACCCTTGTGAGTTAATCTCTGGTTTTGAAATCATAAAAAACACCTATTTCATACCAAAAGGAAATATAATAAAATAAACTGCTAACCCCATCCTCCATTTTTTCCAATGTGTCAGATGATTTATAAAAAAAAATCTGGGAAGTTACCATGAATGGAAGCTTTCCAGCTGCAAAGCCAGAAGCCTCTATTTCATTTAAAAGTCCCTGTAACTGTGGCAGTGAAATTATAGTGCACTGACAATTTTGCAACCACCCACTTATATCAATAGCTCTAATTATAGAGTTGAATGAATGAGTGAAATTAAATCTAGACAAGATATTGAAAGTTGTTACTAAATAGAACACTGACTGGACTAAGGGATAATATTCACATTATTTTGGAATGAGCTGCCCTCTCTTTGCATTAGACATAAATTATTGTAAATCACCCAAAATCATTCACTGAGATAGGTGGTTATAGAAAACAAACAAATAAATTCAATTCTTTATCATATCTAACATGGTGAAATTAGAGAGCTCCTGAGCCTATCCTAAAATGGTACAAAACTCTCATGGAAGTGTCCTAGTATTGCTCAATAGCTCTGCTCAAAAGTTACCAAAATGTCTCTCCTCCCTCCCCACATCCCACTTTATTATTTTAGTAAATCACTCAGGGCTGTGAATATACCTGATACTCCTTCCTAGTCCTAGTTTCCTCACCACAACCCCCCTGTGAGGTGAATTGGGCTGAAAGAGGGAAAGCAACTACATGCCAATCCATATGCAGACTCTTCCCCCCCCCCCCTTAAAAAGATATCTTCAAAGCTTAAATGTGAAGCATGATGTATACCAAGACCAGAAACCAAGCAATATTCTCACTGGTAAATTAGAAAAAAAACAGGATTTGTTTCTTCAGTCTATTATTCACCACTTCACAGTGCTATTTCTCAAAAATATTTCCTGAACATTCGGATGTCAGATATTTCATTATTTTGTTCAGAGGCCTTATTTCTGCATTCAGGTTCAACTGGTACTCAAATCCTTAGCAGAAAAGTAAGAGTGTCTTCTATAATATTCACAGCCTCCACCTATAAATTCCCCACCCTTGTCTTGTAGAACAATTGCTGAATTGTTCTGAGATGTTAACCCACATAAATTAGCTCCACCTATCCAGTGTTTGATCTGGTTCTTTTGTGGCTGTTGGGTTGCATGCAGATGTGTGAGTCTGTCTTACCACCTACATATTATATTACTTACATCTCCTCTTTCATCTTAATTGACCGGAGTCTCTCAGATCTATGGTGTGGGCATGGCAACTAAACTTTCTTTTTCTTGTACAGGAACAATTTCTGAACACTGTATAATTTATTTCTAGTTCAGGAAAAATGTACTAAATATGCCCACCTCTCCATATGCCTATGACTCAGCCGCAATAAGCATAGATAGTTGTTAATCTGCTTCAGCTGATTTTCCTCACCAAATCCCAATCTTTTCCAGTCTGTGGCCCATTATACACTTCACATTTTTAGCTGCACATTTGAAAATATAAAGTGTGAAATCAATCAATGAGTGTTTCTGAGAATGCTTGTGACAAATGTTTTGCCCCGATGTGAGGAAATATTTTCCAACTAGGAGGAGAATCAAGCGAAGGCACTCAGGGAACCTGATGCAAGATCCAAATTGCAGCATCCGACCCACATTCTTGATCCCAGTCTCAATGAGTTCAACCTGCAACCGGAATTTGGTCCATTCAGCCCAAGGGAATCCTGCTACCTCTATGCGGCATGTCAGACAGCAAGGAGTGCTCAGCCACCAGAAGCCACTTGGGGTAGACAGAACAATCTAAAAGTGATGAGTCCTTGAGAATCTTCTAGCAAAGACTAGATGTTTCCTTGACTCAAAATCAGTGGTGGGATTCAATTTTTTAAACAACCAGCTCTGTGGGCGTGGCTTGGTTTGGTGGGCATGGCTAGGTGGTCATGTGACTGGGTGATGTCACAGATCACACCCAGCCCCGCCTTCCGGCCACTCGCCTCAAAGGAAGAGGTAAATTCAGCCAGTTGGGGCTAGTCCCGCCCCTGCCCATTTTTCGGCCTGTTTTGGGGCCATTTTCAGGCTGTTTTTTGGGCTGTTTTCAGGCCGATATTGGCTGGAAAAACAGCCTGAAAAACAGGCAGGGGTAGGGCCAGCCGGTGGTCTAATTTGCCGGTTCTCCGAACCGCGCAGAATCGGAACAAACGGTTCGCCCGAACTGCGCTGAACCAGTAGAAACCCACCCCTGATTTACACAGCCCTTCCTTGGTTGGCAGGATCTGACCTAGAATTTGTCCTTGCAAGGATGGCAACGTTCTCCAAGGAAGCGATGCCAACAGGAGCAGCCAGCAACTCTCAAGGTTTCCGCTGGTGCCATCTCTTTCCTTCCCTTCACCTCCCACCAGCGTCATCTGCCGCCATGTGAACCGGAAAAGCAAAATCTCTGCCAAACCCTGGGAGCCAAACATTTTTTTTAAAAAAAAAACAAAAGGAGGGGGACATACCCTCTTAGTGGTAACAAGTCAAGCCCTGTCTGGCCTTAATTACCTCAGCCGTTTCCCAGAGAAAGGAGATGGAGAGGCAGAAGTATTTAGGAAGGATGAGAGGGGATTTGTTCAAGTGACTTGGAGATTTGGTGTTCAGGTAACAAGCAAAGCAAACCGGAGTGATGCCCTCCCTGAACAGCGTGTGACGAAAACACGCCATTTCGGGGGGGGGGGGGTTCTGCAGACTCCGTAGACACATAAACAAGCTCACTAATGATTAACTTATCAATGGTTTATGTAAATGAGTCCCATTTTTTTCTGAGTTTGCATCACACACTGTGCCATGAAACATATGGCCTCAGTTTGCACAACCTGCTAGGCCAAAAGATATGTGACTCAGTGTGTTGTACACACGCTCAACATCTATTTCAGGAGGGGCCCGAAATCCTGACATGCGAAACTGAGGGGGGGGGGCAGGAGGAACGCTAAAGGCTGTGGGGCTGTCAGCTGGAGACGGTCTCTGTGTTTACCTCTCCCACTTCATAGCCTTCCTTCCACACCTTCCTTTCTCCCCTGCCTTTCTATTCTTCTCCTCTCCGGGCAGCTTCTAAAAAAAAGCAATCATTCCATTTTGCAAGTAGAAAATTAAGGAGAGGAGTGGATTTGTCAGAGACTGCTGAAATTGCCACTTCTGGTACAAATTAAAAATGGTACAGATGCAGTCAAATCTCGAGAGATTTGGATCAGCCTAACTTGGATATAGAGGGATCAGCGGGTGTGAATATGTTTGAGTGTGCATATATGCCCACACGCTTGGAAAAAATGTGCTGGGAAACCAGACTATCTGTCACCAGCATGGCAACAACGCTGAATACAATTTATTTTGTTCAGCCACTACCCAACCCCAAGGCCTGGGAGAAGAGCCAGGTTTTTAGGGACTTTCGGAATATTATCAAGGTAGGAACCTTACAAGTCTCGGGGAAGGGATAATTGTTCTTAACATACATACCATCTCATCTAAACTCACCCTTCCCATCTCTCTCCCATCAAAAAATGATGACCATAAATTAACTATTTCAAA
Organism: Pseudoxyrhopus heterurus; assembly: GCA_032468235.1. NCBI lineage: Eukaryota > Metazoa > Chordata > Lepidosauria > Squamata > Pseudoxyrhopus > Pseudoxyrhopus heterurus. Next base: position 147,653 of record JANHJO010007036.1, on the reverse strand, counting down.
TGCTAGGTGCACTTCTCAAGCAGGGTACCACAGTCTGATCAAAACACCAATCACTGATTTGTGGATCAGACTGGCGGGGGCTGATGGGAACTGGAGTCCCACTAATCTGCAGGTGCCAAGATTGGGGAATATTGTTTCTTCTCCTCTCTGCAACAATTCATCGATCAATGCCTCCATAAAGTCTAGAATAGGTTTTTTTTTTTCAAACTTGGTAACTTTAAGATGTGTGTGGGCTCCCAGAATTCCCAGCCAACACCAGCATGTTATTTTAGTAATAGGAATAGTAAAGAGGAATGTTTGTTGTTCAGGATGGAAATGAGAGGTACTATATACAGGTATTATATACAGATAGTCCTCAACTTACAACTATTTGTTTAGCGAACATTCAAAATTACAATGCACTGAAAAAAGACCTGGGACTGGTCCTCGTAGTCACAACCATTGCAGCATCCCCATGGTCATGTGATCAAAATTTGGACACTTGGCTATGGGACATATTTACGATGGTTGCACTGTCCCGGGGTCATATGATCTCCATTTGCGACCTTCTGACAATCGAAGTCAGTGGGGAAAACTGGATTAATGACTGCATGATTCCCATAACTGTTGCAGCGATTCCCTTAACAACCACGGCCAAAAAGGTTGTAAAATTGAGTGTGACTCACTTAACAACTCAGCAATGGAAATTCTGATCCAAATTGTGGTTGTAAGTTGAGGACTCCCTATGCATGCAGGCACATACATTTAGCACATTTTTCACTCTACTTAGCAATTGGTGTTCAGAGATAGTTTTACTAAAACTCAACGTTCAAAGCGTTGGGAGACCTCTTCTCCATCAACTCGTCTCATCATTCTCCCAACAAAGGGATGCAGCAGGCCACAGGTCAAGCCAAAAGGCCCTCAAGAACATCCATTGGAGAGTTTCTTCATACTGTATGTCACAATTTCAGCATGGTCCTCTTTTAAGGGTATATTTAAACACATGTTTCCACAACAGATTCTGGATTTGCCAATACACATTTCCTTCTTACAGAGCTTGGACGTCAATCAGGAACTAGGATTGACTGCAGTCTGAAAATTTGGGTTACAATTTTATGCACCAGTTCTTCATGAACAGGCTGCCCCATGTCTGTGTGAATCAATCTGCCTGCTGATACCTCTCAGTGGGACTGTTATCCTTTGGGGGTCTCTCTCTTTCTCTCCCTTCTCTCTCTCTCTCCTTTTGATTAAAAATACATAACTGGGAAGCCAGTGAGCTGCCAAATAAACTTGTGCAGAGAAGCACTACTGAAGGATATGTAATCAACTTGAGCTCCTGGCGGAAAGGTGGGCTGCACAGCTCATGAATAAATAAGGTTGCAGCTCGAATTTCTGATGCCCCCAAGTTAATATCTTCTGTGTTCCCTCCAGCCAGAATGTTGCCTGCAAATCCTATCTCCAAAGATATCTTCTTACAGTATAATAAGGTCGTCTTATTGATTCTGCAGAAGTAAGTTGAACTTTGCATTCGTCTTTGCATTGAACATTGCATAAATTTTTAGAAAAGAAAAATGTTTTTTTTTTCTAAATAAGACTTTTAATTTAGCAAAAGAAAAGGGGAAAATGTTCTTATCAGTCTGTGGACCCCATACAATGATTTATGCATGAAGTTTAGTGGCTGACACACACTCCTGGCTACTCAGCAATGCTCTTTCTGACTTCTGACCCCCTGAAGTCAGATTAATGGCATCGGCTCTATATACTATGAAATATCAGCCCCATCAACACTTCCAGAATTAATCAATCCTGCTTTCCTGTTAGAGGTAGTCCTCAACTTACAACGGTTCATTTAATTACCAAAGTTACAGCAGCACTGAAAAAAGCGGCTTATGATGTTTTTTTCACACTTATGACTGTTGCAGCATTCCCACAGTCACGTGATCAAAATTCGGACGCTTGGCAGCTGATATGTATTTATGATGGTTGCAGTATCCTGGGATCATGTGATCCCCTTTTGTGATGCTCTTACAAGCAAAGCCAATGGGTAAGCCAGATTCCCTTAGCCTTGTTCCTAGCTTAATAACTGCAGCGATTCACATAACAACAATGGCAAGGAAGGTCGTAAAAGGGGGTAAAATTCACTTAACCAATGTTTCACTTAGCAACAGAAATTTTGGGTTCAGTTGTGGATGTAAGTAGTGTAAATCTCCAACAGCCATATTTTTCAGATTAAAGTATTTCTTCCAAGTTTGATTCACACACATGGAGACACAGACACACACACACACACACACACAGAGCAATGGGAGGGGAAACAGCAAGAGGTGTACAGTGCAACTCCTGCTGATTTACCACACTACTCTAGCATAATAAAACATCCCTTGAACAGGACCTCTGTCTGTAATGGCCCTGTAGGCTAGATCTGCTCCTGCCAAGATAGTTTCTGCTGCTGCATTTTACATTCCTATTAAGATAGGCCTATTTGAGCTGAAATGGAAAAACAGAGGGAGGGGGGCATCCTATGAATATAAAATTCTAAAATCTCATGCATTTTTCCCCGCCCAACCAAATGGCCTGTGACACACAAGTTGCGGCAACAGCCAAAAAGCAAAACAAATAACGACCTCACTCGAACCATATTCTTGGTAATAAAATGTAGATTGATCAGAATGAATTGGAAACCTGGAACTCCCGTTTCATCCTTCCCCAAAGCTGGAAGGAAAGAAGGAAGGAAGGAAAGAAGGAAGGAAGGAAGGAAGGAAGGAAGGAAGGAAGGAAGGAAGGAAGGAAGGAAGGAAGG
>JANHJO010007036.1:125236-137261 GCA_032468235.1 Pseudoxyrhopus heterurus | reverse complement strand
GGCTCTTGCTCAAGGAGCAAGTGGCAGCCATAGCTAGGGGGATTTTGCACTGATTCATCTTGGTGTACCATTTGACCCTGTTATTTATTTATTTATTGTTGATATTTCTATGCTGCCCCACTCCCGGAGGACTCCAGGCGGCTTTTCCTGGACCTGTAGGCTTTTCTCATGGTTGCTCATGCATTGGTCACCTCTGAATTGGATTACTTCACTATGCTATACACAGGGCTGCCCTTGAAATCCATCTGGAAGTTTCAAGTGATCCAGAATGTGGCGGTGCATGTAGTTATGGTTGCCCCATGTAAAAACATTTGTTGCACAAGCTGCATATAAGCTGTGCTGACTTCCAGTTTCCTACCAGATGTAATTCAGGGGGGCGGGTGGTTATCGCCATATGGCACAGGAACAGGTTATGTGTGGGATTATCTTTCCCTAAAGACATCAGCCCATCCTACCAGATTAGATAGGGTTGTCTGTCTTGTAGTCCCTTGCTGTAATAATCCCACTTTATGGGACTAGGAAGCCCCTGCTCTATGGAACACCCTTCCCCGTGAGGTTGGCAGGCCTCTACCATCCTAGCCTTCCAAAAAGCACTGAAGACCTGGCTTTTCTCCTGGGACAAGAAGGGATGACTGCGTGTCAGAAATTTATCTTGGTGCCATGTTTTTGTTTTTGTTTTGCTTGTAATGGATATGTGGTTTTTATGGTGTTTTATTACTGATTTGTTTTAATCCTTAATTGGAAGCCACACAGATTTTGGTATAAGTTGGGTGGCTATATAAATGTTTTAAATAAATGAATAAAATTATGGATTTGTGGACTAATTCTAATGCTTCATGGGGATACCCTTCGGTAAGTTAAATATGATGTCAAGGGTACAGGTGCTTGAGTTCTGCTCCCATTTCTGTTAATATTTTTATGTTAATGGACTGTACAGGCTCTCTCCAACTGCAAATCTCATCCTTCTTCACTTAAACATAGATTAATTTCCATGCTCCTTCAATGCTGATTATAATTATTTCCCTGACCCAAGCTGGCTTCCATCATAACCTTTAGGAGTTGACTGAATATTGCCGAATTGAGAGTCTAGGAATAAACTATTCTAAAACTGGAGCTGATCTTCATAAAGAAAAATCACCAATACAGGTTGTTGTTGTATTTTTTTAACCAAGGAACTAAAAGTATTTAAATATTTAGTTATCTATTTTCTGGTTTCTAATTCCTGGACACAGCAAATTTGAGAGGTTATGGCCCAAGTTCAAAAAGATGCCAGTGTAAGAATTAGATTTGCTAGTTTCAATTGGAACATAACATTCCCTGCAGCTATTTAAGTATATAATGCTAAGGTGCTGAACCTATTATTTAGTGTCCATTTTTGTGCTTACCCTGATTTTGAAGCTATTCAAGCTAGAGCAATTAGAATCCTGTTGTGAGTCTTTTGTACCAATCCAAATGTCTTTCTCCAGTTAGAACCTGGATGTCTCTCTATAGCAGCCTGAGTGAGAATCTACTGCCTAAAATATTGGCTGAGATAGATTCTCCAGGTTGAATCACTGGCCCGACTCACTTTTGCTGATGAGGTCATTTTCATCTGAAAGAAGAATACTGCCAGTGACTTGTCCATATGTGGCTTTTCTGCCCTGTTCCTAATATCCCTTGAAATTGATAAAGCCATATGCACTGTGAAAGAGAGGGCTCTTGATCTGGATATACAGAATGTTAGATCTAATATTCCATCTTATTGTCTCAAAGACCTTTTCTATAACCCTTCCATGAACTCTAACTCTTCTTAAAGGATTGCTTTTGCTACATCCGAACAATACTCACACTAGGAAAGTTCAATGCTTTACTGCATCTTCAGCGTTGTTGGGGGAAGATACAGTAACATCTGTTATCTGATATATTTCTGCTTCTGTTACTGAGTCAGAACTTCAATTGAATCAGTGGTATGGTATTAATCGTAGAACTGGAAGGATTCCAAGCCTCTGCCCAAGGCAGGAGTCATTATACCATCCTGGAGAAATGTTTGTCCTTTTTTAAAAAAAAAAAAAACCTTGATGGAGCTCCCACAAGTCAGGGAGGTAAGCTGTTCCACTGATTAAATGTTCTCACTGTCAAGAAATTCCTCCTTAGTTCCAGGTTGAATTTCTCTCTGAGGACCTTCAAGTCGTTGCTTCTTGTCCTGTCTTCAGGTGCTTTAGAAAATAAATCAATCCTCTCTTCCCTTTTTGATCTCAAGGTGATCAAATCGGTCAGTCCTAGAGGAGATCAACCCTGACTGCTCTTTAGAAAGCCAGATCTTGAAGATGAAACTCAAATACTTTGGCCACCTCATGAGAAGGAAGGACTCCCTGGAGAAGAGCCTAATGCTGGGAGCGAGCGATTGAGGGCAAAAGAACGGGATGACAGAGAATGAGGTGGCTGGATGGAGTCACTGAAGCAGTTGGTGTGAGCTTAAATGGACTCCAGGAGATGGCAGAGGACAGGAAGGCCTGGTGGAACGTTGTCCATGGGGTCATGATGGGTCTGACATGATTTCGAAACTAACAACAACAACATCTTGTTTGCTTCAGGAGATATGGAAACCATGGGAGGCAGTATGAAACTCATCCAGGGGTCAAAGGGAAACCATTTGGTTTAATATAAAAAGCCCTGAGAATCTCCTCTGGGTGTCAAAGAGTGTGTTTGCTTACAAGAGCAGTTAAATTCCTTGTTAAGGAAAGCATGTGCTAGCCATGGCATTACACTCACATAACCACTAGGTGGGAGCATCTAGCATCCAGATGTTCCCACCTTTACTACCTACAGGAAGGGGAGGGATTTCACCTATGTATAAAAGGCCCTCCCACATGTGCTTCCTTGCCTTCTGTACCATGCTTTGATTAGGAGCAGACATGCCTGTTGCATGTCTGTATATCTATCTAAAGAAGTAATACAGTAAGCCATTCATTTCTTTTACTTTGCTTTATTTAATAAAGACAGTTATCATTCAAAGCATCTGTTTCAGCATCTTCTGTGGTTAGGAGCGATCACAACGATACATCAGGCAAAACCTCCACATTCCTCTTGGTCTTTCAGCTCTCTGTGAATTCTATCATCATTCCTTGAACACAGTAGCTGTACTGCAAAGAACAGAAGTGACACACAAAAGCCAAACACAATTTTATGAACTGTCTAAATTCTTTTTGTAAAGAATTCTGTCAAAAGTCCTTCCCCAAAGTCTAGCCCTTGCAAACTACAGGGGCCGCAGTACGCCAAAAAGGTATTATTAATACACAACATCCCCTAAACATTACACGGCAGGGAATTTTTTAGGGAATTTGGATAATTTTGTAAAAAGGAAGCAACAAATTACACTGACAGAAAAATGCTACTTTTTTTTTTCTTTTAACCTAGGGTGTCATTTATGAATGGAATGAGAGAAAACATATAAGAAATAGAAACACTGATTTTTTTTGTAAGTCATTTGCTTTGAAAGCCCCGGGCAGCTGCAAATTGGACATTTGTCAAAACAGTCTCAATTCCAAAACACAAAACTGGCATATGTGCATTCTTGGTTGTCTTGAAGGTAAAAGCTTGTCAAGAGCAAGATAAGAAATCCAGTGAATGTTCACTTATATTTTTGAGACTGGACACCCTGAACTGGAGCATTACACACACATCTAAATTCACTCTGAAAGTACTGAGCTGGAACACACCTCTAGAAGCTATACAAGGCTATTGTGAAAATGTTTGTGAGGCACTCTGGAATATTCTAAATTATCATACCATTTATAATAATAAAGTGAAAAGATAATACTTTTCAGTTACATTGACCACAAGGAGGCACCATGGGACCAGTGCTGTTCTTAATTAGGATTCTTCAGATGTAGATAGCTGGATGGTTCAAACCCTCTAATGGAAATTGAACTCGCAGATCTTCACACTTTTGATGATTATACAGGTAGTCCTCGCTTATCAGTGACTTATTCAGTGACTGAAGTTACAACAGCACTGAAAAAGGAACTTTACAACCGGTCCTCAAAGATGCAGCTGTTGCAACATCCTGCAGTTGCTTGATCACCATTTGCGAGTTTCTGACATGCAAAGTCAATAAGGAAACCGGCAGGAAATCACCGTCATGTGTTATCACGCTTAATGACTGTGGGTGATTCACGTAACAGCAGCTGGGACTGACATTGTAACTCAATGTGAACATATGACATTTTACTTAACCATTGCATCACTTGCTTATGTTGGAAGAAATATCCATCTGATTCAGTTCCAAGCGGGGAGAAAGACACTGGAAACAGCATGGAGGCTGATTGGAAAGTAAGGTTTATTGAGGAAGCAGAACCACCAGGGTTGTGGGGCAGCTGACAAAATGGAGTTTAGAATGGATGGGTTTTTATACCTTCTGGATTCCTATGTGGGTCATGTAGGGGTTATGTAGGGGTCATAGCTGGCTCTATAGGCAAAAGAGCAAAATGAAAATCTGACCTAGGTGTTTGTCTGAGCGAATTTTGTCAACTCTTGGCTTAATTGGGTTGCTTATTGTTTTGCTTATCTGAAGTTCCTGCCTGAACCAGTATTTCTGAATGGATTACCAAATCTGCATTTCTAAAAGCTGGCCTCCTTAGTTCCTACTTGAGGCAGAAAGACTGAGGCTGGTTTTTGTCTTCCTTAAGAGCATGTTTCTCCATTTCTCCCTTTGGGGAAATATAATATCCTGTCTTTTTAATATTCCTCAAAAATTTTCATTCTTCGGGGGGTGGGAGTGGGGCTTTCTACAGTTATATCCCAAAGCCCCAGCATGATGATCATGGATAATTAAAAAAAAAAAACCTGGAATCTATCAAGTACATTTGAGAACATGGCCCTCTTCTTGTCTTATTCCAAAGATATCCAAAAGAAAAAAATTCAAGTTATTCCAGTCCTTTTAACCTGTACATAACATATATGTATGTCCATATCTCCTCTATTTCTCTCATGTCTATCTCTATATCTCTACCTCTACATCTATTTCTATTTGCATGTTTTGTTTTCATATCACCAAGGGAAGGTTCTCTGAATTTTTTTTAAAAATGTGAAACATATTTTTCTGATATAATGGAAGGCCACTTTTCAAAGATGCGTGGGTTTTCCTTAGACACAAGCCAGGTCCAGTTCTAGTGTGTCATTTTTAGAGAGAAGGGTGAAGGAAGACCCCCTCTTTCCTAGAAGAATGAAATATTTTGATAAATATTTAAAAGGTAGAATATTATATTTCCCTAAAGGAGGAATGGAGAAACATGCTCTTGGAGACAGAAAGAGACAGCCCCCACTTTTCTTAATAGCCCCAGCAGATATTTTTTGCCCATTAAGAAAGACTGGGCCATCAAAACAAAAGATCTTCAACTCCAGGATGATGGATTAAGACATGACCCTCCAGGACATAATAGGATTAACCCACTAGCACCAGAGCTCACTACATTGCGCAATCTCCTAAGGACATTGCATCAGCCAAACTTCAACCAAGCTTGGTTCAGACAAACTCCTAGGATTTGTACATGGCACCATGGAAGTCTGACAACAGCCAATAGAATACATGTTCTTGCACAGGAACAGGAAGCTCAAGTTCAAAGCCCAAGAGAAGGTATAAATACCTCTCACTCTCAACACCATGTATTCAGCTGCACCAGAGAACCATGTGCTTGGTGGTTCTGTTTTATCTTTAAACCATCTTTCCAATCAGCCTCCATGTTTCCAGTGCTTTTCTCCTGGCTTGGAACTGAATCAGATGGATATTTCTCCCAACAAAGGTAAAGAGTCAAAGCCCCTCCAAGATCAAACTTTTGCAAACAGAGGTACACAAAGACACAGAGTGCTAAAACATCCTTCCTGCCTCATCATCTCTTTCTACCCCGCTGGCATTCATCCAATGAAATGAATCATACAGTTCTATCATGCCCAAAATGCATATTCTTCTTTGTATATACAGTAGGTTGCTATTGCATCTAAGCTCACCTCAACTTTTCAAAAAACAAAGCAAACACCACCACCCGAAAACAAAAAAACCCTGAAAACTTTTATTTTTGTCCGATTCTCAGTTTAAAAGGAGCACAAAGGACATTCTTGATTTTACAGCATTGAAACTGGTTCTTTCTGATCCTTCAGAACAGGGATGTTAAATGTATCAGGTTAAACAGCCATTTGATATTTCAGGCTGTACCTCTCTGTACTGTGTGGCATTCTCCCTCACCCAACCCCATTCCCCTAAAGTATATTCTGTTTGAATTTTATTTGGAATACAAAAGACCTTTTTTTTCCAAACAGCTATATAAATACTTTAAGGCTACTTGATTATCTTCTGCAAGCTATGAGCTCTTATCAAATTAACCTGCAAAATGTAAAAACCATGTTTGTTGCTTCAGATGCTCATGAAAAAATATTTTCTGTTCCTGCAAGATCTGTCTCAGAGCGCAATAGTATATGTTTATTCACATTCAGAGGGAGACTATTGTCTTGGCTTGATTTTCTCCCCCCCCTGGATTTTTCTCTTATGACCCATCTGGGTTAGAATAATTTCAAAGCCCTTTACCAAATTACCCTCATCTGAATACATCTGCAGTACAGGAGGAATCAATAGACAAGTAATTGTGGTAATTTTCCTTCTCCTAAAGTCTGATGGAAACTTATATTCACAATGTCAGTAATTACCCTTAATGAAATATTATCTCTCAGCATTGGAACAATTTAATAATCATGCTTAACATTTACAGAGGGCTCTTGAATACTCAAAGCACTTTTTATCCATTACTTTTAAAAAAATTATTTCTACCACAGTTGACAGGGATTCGGGAAATAGCTGCTTCGGTGGGAGTGCCCTGTATGCATGGCATTTTCTCCCATCTGTTTTAGAAACCGTCGATTTTGGCAGAGTGATATGGACTTTTCTGTATTAAGAAACTATCCTTACATGGTTTCATTTTCCGCTACTCTACTGGGCATTTTATTGCTTTGCTTCCATTGATCTGGTCTTGTTGCTGTTTGATTTGGTTCCATTTCCTCTGTTTTTAGTGTTCAGATAGCAAGCGATGCTGTTTGTGCCCCATCTATGCAGAGCGGAAATATGAGTAGACTTGCAGGAGCCACAAAGTTCTTGTACAGTATAAAGAATCTGAAGAAAGAAATTGCAGCGTTTTCATGTGATAAGAATTTATGCAGCAAGTTTGTAAAAAGAGACACTGGATTACATACAAACACTGCCTTCTGATGAGGTGCTAAAAATCAATAAGTTCAACAAAAAAACCATTGTATGAACCCAGCCTCTTAAAAATGGTCCTTAGCCCTCCTAGGTAGATTTTCAGAACGACAGAACAAAAACATAAGACTCTCTTTTTACAAGTAGCCCTCAACTTACAGCCATTCATTTAGTGACCGTTTGAAGTTACAACGGCACTGAGAAAAGTGACCTATGACCCTTTTTCACACTTACAAAGCCGCTCCATGATCACATGATCAAAATTCAGATGCTTGGCGATGACGGTTACAGTGTCCCGGGGTCCTGTGATCCTCTTTGTGACTTTCTGACCAGCAAAGTCAACAGGGAAGCAAATTCACTTAACAACTGCGTTACTAATTGAATGACTGTGGTGACTCACTTAACAACTGTAGCAAGAAAGGTTGTAAAACGGGAGCAAAACTCCATCTCGCTTAGCAACAGAAATTTGGGGCTCAATTCTGGTCATAAGTCAAGTACTATCTCTACTTGGTTAACATAAATTGTTATAATTTTAACTATAGTTTGTCAGTTCTGACAGTAAAGGCAGCTTTGGAAGTGATTATGACCCTGGAGGAGAAAAGTGGAATAAGAGAATATGAAGGCCTCTGCAGCTATTTTTTGCCACACCGGCCTGTGCTTTCAAGGAGGTATAAGCAACGTTATCTTCAAGATGTTTTGGACAATAATATTGTGAGCCCTATATAGACAGTCCAATGGCCAGGGATGACATCCAATATATCTGGAAGATGTCAGATATAGCAACAGCAATAGCACTGTATTTATATACCACCTATCAGGGCTTGCAACTCTCTCTAAGTGGTTTACAATGTCAGCATATTGCCCCCAACAATCCAGGTTCTCATTTTACCTACCTCAGAAGGATGGAAGGCTGAGTCGACCTTGAACCTGGTGGGGTTCGATCAGCCAAACTGCTGATCTGCAGTACTCTGTTCTAACCACTTGAGCCACCAAAGCTCCTTATATCATGGAAATCAAAGACTGTTGATGAGAATCTACATGAATTTGACTGCCAGTACTTTCTGTACATTTCAAATTTCAAGTTCAAATCAGTGCAAGTTTTGTCAACTCATAGCCCATAAGTATTTGCTCCCAATTTGGAGTTTCCAGTCCTTGAGATCATGTCCTTAAAATTCAGCAGTAAAATTATTGACTTTCAGCAGCATGGTTTTTAGTAACTATTTGCTAAATAAACTGTAAATGTTGATACATTAAACCTTCTTGCAATATAGCACACTATCTGATCCATTAAACTCTCTTTCCCAAAGGCTAAAATGATCTCCCTCCTGGGGCTGGCATTGCAAAACCACCGATGCCCTAAAGGCCTTCAAATGAACATTATCTATGCTTCCCTAAGCTTGTCCTTGCCTTAACGTAATGTGAGAAATAATCCACAATGTAAATCTATAATATTTTCATTAAATGTTTAAAGAATACATTTTCCTTATAGATACTAGCAAAAAATGGGATGAGAATATTTTTAAAGACAGAGGAAACTTTCTAATTGCTCTGTATAAATCCCTTTTGAGGGAATTATTTTGATAAAGCAAACAATGAAAGAATTTTTTTCTCAAGAAAATTCTGTGATGTTGATTTATTGCATAAGTCTCCTGGAAAGAAAAATAAGGTTTTTTTTTCTCTGGTTCTAAGCCTGCACTGATTCATGCTCACCTGGGCTCCACCCTTAATTCCTAGAGAGAATTCCATAGGGGAAGCTTAGAGTTCCAGATAGCAACCCCCAAGCCCTATGAAATATAGGAAATGAAATAATCAACAGTGAGATGCAGCTGCAAAAAAGACTAATGCGGTTTTAGGCTACATTAGCAGAACAGTACTGTCCAGGTCTCAAGAAGTAACATTCACAGGATACTGTACTTTCATCCATCTTAGTGTAGCCCTACAATGTACTTCCCATAGAGAATATGGAAATTGTACAGTCAATAAATATATAGTTTGCTATCCCTAAAGAAGATGGTTTAAAGGAATTCATTGTTAGTTTGGAGAAAGAAATGACTACACAGGAATCAAGATAATTGGAATTACAAGGAATAACAAGGACTCTTCTAATCACAGAAAATAGGGAAAGCCCTTCTCTGTTGTCCCATAATACAAGACTTTTTGGGGTTACATTATTGGAACTGGGTTAAATGTTAGGATAACTTCCATAGGAGCAGTTTAAGAAGGGAACAAATGATTTGCAGAGGGGGTGGGCTCTTCCTTATTCCAGGTTTTCAGAAAGAAGCCTAACAACATCTGGTGAAAATGCTGTAGCTCTAGAATTTCCTGCATTAAACGGAGGGAAATGAAAAAAAGACACGAATTTCCACATGGTATGTTGTCCCCATGCCTTGTCTAGCTTGCACTTTCTATTGGTTTCTGTTTGCAGTAAGAACTGCTCCATACTTCAGTAGTCCAGTCCAGTATGACTTGCTCAGTTCCAGGCAACGTTTTCTCAATTGCTATTTCAGTGAAGTTCTTTGAAAGACAGGAAGGTTAATGTTACTAACTCCTGGGGAGGCAGGAAATTAAACTTCCTCCTCACATCTGAATTAACCCACACTTCCTGTTAGAAACTAGAAGTGGTTGTTCATGTTTCTTCATAGGAAGTTAGACTGTTTCAAGGGCAAGTTGGGTTTTTTTTGCCTGAATTGTGGGTTTCTGCATTTTTTAAAGAGAACACAGAGAGCTGAAGTGGCTCCTATCTTGCTACCTGGCAAGCTGACTCACCTTATTCCCTCCCCCCTTCCTTTTTTTTTTTCATCCTGGTGATTTAACAGAACAAGGTGACTCTTGCTTAAACAGAGCAAACAACCATTTCTAATCTGCCTCTTTATCTTTCAAACATTAATCTCCAAGGAAAAACACAATGACAGCCCTGAACAGAGGACCTGGAGTGACAGAGAAGGGCTTTTTCAAAGTTATCAGTGCTTTCCTCAATATAATTCCAAAATCTGAAGCTTATTTACCTAGCGTTGTTTATATCAAAACCTGTTTAAGTTCCTTTCCACTTCTGTTTCTCACCTACAAAGAAACTTGCAGATTTTGGCTGTGGTTTGAGATGTTTTAAAAAATAGGGCATCAAGCATGAGGGTGCGGGTATTTGAAATAAAAAGAAGAGATGGCAGAGGGACATGAAAGGTATTTCCCAAGATGCTCCCCAGTGAGCAAGACTGCAACGTTAGGAAAATGTTTCATGTGGCCTCAAAAGAAAAAGAGTAACTTCCATTCCAATTTAAGAAAAAACTGTACTTGAATAGTTTCTGTATGAAGATGTGGGGAGTCTGTAAAAAAGCTATTCTTTTTGGTGGTTGGCTTTTTTTCTCTCTTCATGGATTTAAAAAAAATGCTCTTAAATGACATATAGTACTTTTTAACACACCTACTTCACTAAAAAAAAATCCCACAACTTCAGCATAAAATAAATGGACTTTAAAGTCGATTGCTGCCCTTTCTGTATTGTCAAAGATATTATTATATCCCTTGTCAACCTCAGAGACTATTTTTTTTTGGTTAAAATATGTTTATAAGCCATCAGAGAGCTGTGGTGGCTCAAGTGGTTAGAACACAGTACTGCAGTTCAGCAGTTTGGCTGATCGAATCCTACCAGCTCCAAGGTTGACTCAGCCTTCCATCCTTCTGAGGTAGGTAAAATGATAACCCAGATTGTTGGGGGCAATATGCTGACATTGTAAACTGCTTAGAGAGGGTTGCAAGCCCTGATAGGCGGTAGATAAATACAGTGCTATTGCTATATTGCAGATCAAATGCTTTGGAATTTCAGACCGTTGAAGCCTGAATTCTGTATTATTCTGACATGAGGGTGTTTCCAGATAAATCTTTTTATTTAAATGTATAGTAATCACTTAGTCTCATTTATAAACTTTTACAGGGGCAACAGGTTGTTGTCTTATGATTTATAACCCCCCTGTTTTCTTCAACGCTTTTGTTATCTTTCCTCTCAGAAGAATATTTATGAAGAAGGAAAAATTGGAAAAGCTAAGCCAAAAATTCTGTGCATGGAGAATTGAGCCCAGGTACATCAAACTCCTGAAATGACCTTGTTGAAACTACCACACTTTTGACAGTACTTACAAGGTCAAGGTAACACTTCTATTGTGTGCCTTAGCTGGCACAGGTAATAGCAAGAAACACTACCCACTCGCAGCTTATGCTTTGCATATGCAATATTAGGAAGAGCATTTTGTTCTTTCCATAATAAATGTGAACAGCTGGCACACACCATAATACAGAAATGCAGGTTTCTTTATAAACAAACAGGGGAATCTAGAAAGACAGGTAAAACTAAGCCCACATATTTTTATGTAACGCCATGATCTGCTGATTTAGTCATTGGAGTGACAAATGAAAGCTGGAAGAAGGAAAAGGTATGGTTCTGATTCAAACGTTTCTGTTCTGGTTGTTCTGATCCCTGCCCAGTTATCGCCATTAAAAACATACTGGTTAGGTAAATATATAAATCAAAACTAATAAATCAGAATTCCTGTTAGGTTAAATATAATGGGTTTGCATTATGAAGAAGAGTCATAGTTAGTTAAGGTTGCTCACTTCCATTTGCATTGGTGCATCCACACAAAGACAGGGAAAGGCTTGGCCTCTTCTTGTTCAGCCAGAAAGAAAATAAAAGCTCTTGCTTCCGTTATGTTGTTGTTGATGTTAGTTGCGAAGATGTGTCCAACCCATCGCGACCCCATGGACAATGTTCCTCCAGGCCTTCCTGTCCTCTACCATCCCCCGGAGTCCATT
>JANHJO010007036.1:101148-116248 GCA_032468235.1 Pseudoxyrhopus heterurus | reverse complement strand
GCTAGATTGCTAGCACTGATGATGTTACCTAGTTAGGATAATCAAATGTCTGCAAGAAAACAAGCAAGGTTGGAGAGTATCAAGGACCCCTCATGTCAACCCTGAGCTACAAATATTCTCCAATATTCTCCTTTATTAGTTTCTCAATGATTGACTTGTAAATGTGTCATGTTACAACTCCATTTCTGCATATTATCCACCAGTCATTTCTAGAAATAAACTTCTCATGAGTGCCTAACCATCTTAAAGCTTCTTGCTCTTCCAGGTGCATAAGTGGAATCTAGTGAAGTTTTTTTAGACATTAAAATAAAGGTGTATAAGTTGGGGCTACATTTAATCTCTGAAAGTTTGGGATCTGGCTTACAAAGATGTCCAAAACTTGTTATAAATCATGTGATGGGAGAAAAAAAATCAACAATAGATGACTGAAAGTTAATCATCTTAACTATTAAATTGTGTGTGGTATCTGTAGGCCACCCTTATCTGTTCTATAACTCTGCCCAGTTTATAAAATACTGCAATAAACAGCAAATAATTAAAATAAAGAATTACAGTGTCAAAAATAAGATCCAGCCCCCCCCCCATTGCCTAACATCTATTCAAAAGGGGAAGGTATCACACAGATTTACCACCTTTTTGATTCACAGCCTGGGGATAGAGCCAGATTTTTATGGGTTCTTTAAACAGGACAATTAATATAAATTACAATTTTGTCCCATCTCCATCTGCTAGTTTTTAGAGTACAGCCCTGAAATGTCATTCAATGGACAATTAACATTCATCATAGAGGAAGTTTACACTGTTGGTAACATAGCCTTGAAGCTGTGTGGAAGAAGGACAAAAGCACCAAAGTATGATTCAGGTGAAAGCAAATAGGGGGATATTGGCTAGTTGATTCAATTAAAGCTGATTGGATTGAACGTTATGGTGCCTATAGCAAATTCCTATTGGCATGGAAAGCACGAATCATTCCAAGAAACGCCAACGTGGCATTCCATTAGCTAGCATGCCTGGATAAGAACAATTCTGGAGACTATCTGTAGCTCAGGGATGAATTCTCGGGATCTTCAATGCAGTCTCTTGGCTTCAATCCTCCATGCACCGATGAGATTACTTAGTTTAGTAATGAAACATCTGCAAGAAGAAAGACAAGTTTGGGGAATACCAAGCAACCAAGGGAGACTTCTGGAATGGTCCATTATTCTTGCCAAGTCTTTCTATTGACCAATTTGAAAATACCCATGTGAATTAATTAGGTGGGTGGTGAACTGGTTGTTAGATAGGCATTTCAGAGACCACTTTCTATGGGAGGAGTTTATTATGGGGTAATCCAGCCTACCCCAAGCTGACCCCATCCAGATATGTTGGGTTGAAAATTCTAGGAATTTTCAGCCAACGTGATTACTGCCTATATTGGTAAGAATTATGAAAATTGTCATTGTACCATATCTGGTTATCCCCAAGCCGGAAAGACAGGGTTCCATATGAATCTCACTTTAATTTAGTCAGATGACTTTGGAAAGCTCAGCAATCCTCCAGGGCATTATTTCCAACAATTTCTCATTTCCTCTGATTCTATCGCTTATTTGTTCCTACATTTAAATATTTTTGAGAACAATGAATTCTTTTACCTACATGGCCATTGTCAATAGAGTATAAAAGACACAACCGTACCTGACAGCCAGCCAGCAGAATCCAACACTCATGTATTAGCCAGTACATATCAACGAACAGGTTTCACTTCAATTATTCTTTTGTATTTATTATTCCAATCTTGACTCAGATGAAATCCTATCATGTCCTATACGATGAGGGCATATTAAGCTACAGTCTGCCTCTTCCTCTCTGAGGAGGTGCTAGAATTCCTTCTCAGCATCACTGGCTGCCAGATTCCTCTGAGACATGACCTTTCTCTTTGGAAAGCTCAAGCACACCTCCCAAGGGCAGCAAGCGTGCAGACAGATGCTGGCGGAAGCTGTTGTTATTTGCAGAAGGATTAGGAAATTCAAGCTCAAAAGATTGCATAAGGAGTTGAAAACTGATGTTTTTAAGACTAATGGAGAAGGGGAAATAGCTTTTTAAATGCAGATGAAGCACTTTGGTTTAGGAAAAGTGGAAGTTTATGATCTGATATTTCAGTTCCCCCAAATTGCATAAGTTCAGGGGCCTGGCTTTTTAGAGGAACTATTCCAACTGGTATAAAGCACTGGAACTGTGTAGCCAGCAAGAAGCTTTCTTCAAGTTTAATTTTTAGTGTAGTACACAATTAGCATTTTTAGGTGACTCAATGCCTAGACTCAGCTTTGTGCTAAGACGTAATATGGCCTGTTTTATTTTGATTTACTGTGAATGCAGTTATTATACCTTGCCATTACGTGTGCAAAAGGGTGTTAAACTTTGCTGAAAAAAACAAGAAAACAAATTATGGTTTAGTGCGTTGTGCAAATCTTGTCAGAATATTGGCCAAAACATTTCCCAGGTTGTTCCCACAGTAGGCATTATGTTAGAATTACTGTGCCTCATGAATTCACCATTAATTGTGTTACCATACATTTCAGACCTACTCAGGTTTTCCAAGACTTCATCTTCCAATGCTTTTAATGCTATTATTCTGTCTTTCTGTAAAACACCTCTGTGGTTTTGGTGTAGACAATGACATAACAAGTACTGAAATTTACTAGTCAGCATGTGAAATTAGATCTGATTAAAAAATAGTTTTTAAATGACCACTAAACAAATTTTATTTTATCCCTTAAAGTGCAACAGTGATGTTATTTACCTATTTTTCCTTTTAATTTCTATTGTGTTAATATATGATAGAAGAAAAAAGAACCCCAAATCAAAGAAAAATAAGGAAAACAAAAAAAAATACATATTTTAAAATGTTTAACTATGCTACCCTTTCCCATTTTGTAGGCCCATGCATCCCACTGAAATGAAAGAAAAAGTATTAACAGTAAAATCCATAAAAACAATAATTGATATACCAAATGAGAGTCTTGTGTTCTGTAAACAATATATTACTAATTTTAAAAAGAAAGGAAGATAAATTTCTAATTTCATGCATTTATGTGCTGAAGGAGAAGAGCAGGCAGAGCTGGGGAATGAAGTTAAACAAGTCATCAACCTAGAATCATTCTGTTGCCACAAACGTTCTAAGTCCAACCCATCTTGAATTCCATTGACCCTTCTTTGACGCCAATTTAGTAAAGAACTTTAGCTGACTAGATTATTGTGTATAAGCTTGAGCAGTAAATCTTCTGAACTGCAACTTAATGTATGGTCCTGATTCTTTGTGCCCGGTGTGTGTTTTCCTTCTAATTATGTTTGAAATGTATATTTGTGACTCAAAACAAATTTTGTTTTTGACATTCATAGTTACTAATAGACAAACACAGTTACATAATTGAGTGTGCATGCTCAGGATTATTCAGAATCCACCACCACCACAACCCTCCCTCTAAATAGCTGCTTATGTGAATTGATCCTTTCCACTCCAGCAGGTATGTCAGAACATTGGTCTGGATGGCAGAATAAACTTTCTGTAGAAATGTTGAAAACTGTAGAGTACAATATCCATAACTGTGTGACAAGAGAATGGAAATTATATTTTTACTTTGTAATAAGGGCACAAAGTTCAATTGGCATCACAAACAATAGTTCAAGAAGAGGCTTTGGTGAACTGTTTGCACAGAAATGTAATGCCTGTCTTTGCTACAATGAACATAGTATGTGTTCTGCAATGCAGTGTAGCATGATATGAAGATGAAATAGTCCAGAGTCCTTCGGGAGTAGGGCGGCATATAAATTGTATTAATAGATAGATAGATAGATAGATAGATAGATAGATAGATAGATAGATAGATAGATAGATAGATAGATAGATACTGGCTCTCTCAAGGCATTGTTCATAGTTCTTCTCCCATAGTTCTTCTCCCACAGGGAACAGGACTGTGCCATTATGTAGCTCCACTATCTATATATCTATCAAATAGTTCCTCCTCTTGCCATAGTCCAGTATTCTCTTGGCAGATGTGGGTGTCTGTGAATGTTTATCATATGTAAAAAAAAAAAACCCAATGCAAATAAATCTCTGCAGGAATTCAAAGCAGTGACAATAAAGGGCGCCAGCTCACAAGTGCTTGAGAATAACATGGAAGCAAGTTGTTGTTACCTTCTGCCAGGGTATTTGTTTGATGTCCTAGGCTAGCTATAGTCCTGAGGCTTCCTGTGGTCTCCCAGCTAAGTAAGCCTGATCCTATTTAATTTCTGTCAAGGTTCATGAAGATCCGTCAGGTCATGCCATCTGGTACAGCAGGTCTACAGATAAGCAAATAGGAGAATGGCCCTTATTAAAATTATTTTAATAATTTCTGAGTTCTTGTGTACAGAGGAGTCCAATAATATCAAAATAAGTCACTGAGTAGCTATTCTACTCTAAAGAACATCCTGTACCCGCAATGTCTGTTTGGTATGCTTTCTTACTCCATGTGTGTCTTATGTCTTTGAAGTTTTAGCTTCATATTCTCCAGAGGTCCTGAAGGAAGCCATTAGTTTTTGCCTTATTGTTCATCATGATATGAAAATGACAGAGTTTTTTTTAAAAAGTGCAATGCAGGGAGAAAAAGAGGCAGAGTCTTATGACACCTTGGCAACAAGTAAGCAGAGACTTTCATGGGCAAAAAACCAAGTGCTTAAAAATAAGTGTTACCTAGATTTAATAACAGTCTTTCCATAAGTGGCCACTCCTGATAAGGGTACACTTATATAAGGAATGTCCTCTTTTTAAAGAGTTCATTGTACCACAATAAAAAATAAACTTGAAGTAGTCTTCTACAACTTGGGGTTTTTCAGATGCATTTTACTACTGTATAACCCTTTACTAGGGAATTAGAAGAGTTTCAATCCAACATATCTAAAGTGGCCATATTGGAACATAAAAGTACTAAAAAGGTATGAAGGCCTGGTAGAAACCTATGCGAAAAGATAATTGAGTTTGATCTATAGATCTTATCCAAGATGTGCTCCAAGGCAATTTTCCTGAAGAAAGGGCCATATCACTGGAATACAAAAATAAGAATAAAAACTTTATCCTTTTGCAGATAACAGAACACATGATGCAGGAGAGTCAATAAACACCTTCCCAGGAATGGTAGGATGCTTACATCCCACTGAAATCAATTACATTTCTGTTCTGCAGATCATACTGCTGTAAAGGAGTGATGATGAAAGTCAAAGACAATTTTACCAAAGCTCATTTTTCTGCTACCTTCCTAACATCTGAAGTAAAAGACATCAGGCACAACTCTAGCTTGAGTGGAATTATACCCTTAAGAAAATAATTAAGTCTAATAAATCTCAATGGTATTTTACTGGTTAACTAATTATTTAACCAAGCATAATTTTCAATGCTGTTATACATCTTTAAGGCACATCAAGTGACAGCATTTAGTTGATGTTGGGTAACCTCTCAGGCTAAGGAGAGTTAGTCCAGCCAGTACTTTCCATCAGGAAATTCCTGGATTGTTGTTTAAATTGGGAAGTTTCAAAAATAAAATTGGAAGAAATTAATCGCAAACAATTTCTATATGGGACATCACCATGCAATCAGTAGGAGACAAACTTTTTTTCAGAGAGTTGATACTGTTTAAACTGTTTTCAATCTTAATTTATTTACAAACCTACCATACCTCTGAAATCATCAGCTAAACCATGTTCAAGTTGTCTAATTTTGAGAATATCTATTAGATCCAAAAGAAATTTCTTTTTAATGAAAGTACCAGTAAAAAAGTGATGGCACCACACTTATGAAACTTATTTTCTGCTGACATTTATGTAGGACTTGATCAACCAGAATGTAGTTCTCTACTGATTTATCTCTGGCTAGTTTTAGTCTGGCAAATTAGATTTTTACTAGTTTTAAAATTGTTTACTGGATTGTTTTGTCATAGTTCATTATTGATATTGTGTGGTAACCTGCTTTTAAAAGATGTTATCTTTAGAGCAGATTTATAACTGTCCCTAAATAGCCAGACAAACTCATTATTTAGTAGTTCAAATGTATGAGTATTGTTGCATGCTCTGCAAGAGAAGTGCAAAAACCAGTGCCAAAAAAAATAAATAAATCAAAAAATTGACCTCTGGCATTTTTATGTTGCATGGCACAAACAAGCTCTGCAACAGGCTCCAAATAAAGAACCAAAAATCTTAATTGTTCCTCTTTGAACTAGAAGCTGCAAAAACTGAGAAGTTGTGGCATAGGGAACTTACAGAGTTATGGTAAACCTCTCACCGGATCATATAAACCTAAGTCTCAGTAGCCATATAGCCCCTCTGAATAAAGGAGCAATATTATTCTGGGGCTGGATCATCTTCTCTTCTATGTGAAATAGTTAAGGATACCCAAATGCTGATTGTTGGAGTAAAGCAGAGTCTCTTTAGTCCACCATTCTGTTTCCTTAGCTGCAGCAGAGATCTATGGAAAGTGCATAAGCATAAGATGAAAGCAGCAACGTTCACCATTAATTTAACTTGCAACTGATATCAAGAGACATATTGCCTCTAATATTGGAGGCAGCACATGACCATCATGATTATTAGACCTAGAGAAACTGATCCTCTGTTAATTTATCTAATTCCTTTTGAAAACTTATCCAGCATGCTGGGAAGCATGCTGCCTCTAGTATTCAGATAATATTGAACCATCATGATCAGTAATGAGCAGATGACCTTCAAGCCTAGTATAAAAGCAAAATGAAGAACCAATTTCTATCTCTCCGTTTCCCATGTCATGCATTATTTTATGCTCTATTATTATGTTCCCACACAATTTTTCTAAAGTAAAGAGCAACAGCAGGTGACTTTTCTTCTAATGTGATTTATCCTTGCTAAATAGGCTGCTGTTTGTATCATTTCCAATTCAGCAGCTGAATCACACTAATCAGACCTGGACTCTGTATTCCAACCGTACTCACAACATAGAATTGTATGGAAGTCTTACATAAATGTCAGTACTTCCCAATTTGGAATTTGTTTTTTTTCCCGTAGTCAACATTTGTTTGAAGCTAGGAAAACCATGACCTCAAGATCTCTTGCTCTGTCTCCACAAACATGTAAGTTAAATTGGGATATATTGTGTTTTGGTGTTTTTTTTTGCTTACTTTGATTTGCATTTTCCATATTGATATCGATTTCCAGTTTGGAGAAATTTTTCTGGGAACCTATCACTGTTTATTTTAACATTAATATTGCTGACTTTAGCACATTTTTCAATCTCATTAAACCTTGGCCAACTCCCCAAAGTCTCATCCTTTCAGAGCCTAAAGTATTTGTCTGTTGCTATTCTTTGCTTTTTCTTCTTTCCCTGAGAGTTCTTCTCTTGTCCTATTGCCTCCCAGTTTGCAAAGGTGTCTTTGGTGAGGGACTTTATCAGAATAAATAATATCTGCCAATAATTAGTTGACACCCAAAGAATTCTAAAGGGTTGCTCTGCAAGACTTATCTTTCCAGAAATTATGTCCAACCTTTTCCCACAGGACCTATATTTTATTTATAAGGGATAAATAATCTCTCTGAGAGGTTCCCAGCTTGGACTCCATGGTTATTACATCAAATACTAGGGATATTTTGTTTTGAAAAATGGAAAGTTAATGGGAACATGATACTTGTATTTAAGTACATAAATTGTAGATAAAATGAATAGAGAAATATTGGTCTTCTTATTTCAATTTTGAATTCTTAATTCAAATAGGTAGGTTTACCCAGTGGAGCTAAATATTGAGTCAGAGATGCTGCTTGACATAGTAGACAAACTATGGAATTCTCTGTCATAGGAATTCAGTGGGTAACATTTTTGATGATGGCTGCTTTTAATGATGTCTACATATCCTAAATCATCTTTCGATATAATAGATTAACTACAGTAGGTATAAGCTTTCTTGATCCCAAAGCTAAGTAAGGTCACATGTGATTAGTATTTGGATGGGAGGCTACTAGGAAATACCACAGCTATAGGCTAAATGGGAGAGTTGACAAAATCCCTCTGAAGAAGGCAATGGCAAATCATTTATGTATTTTGGCCAAGAACATTATATGCATTTATCTATGTAGCCATCAGTAGTAGATCCTTTTAAAAACAAAAAGCAAAAACAAAAATGCATTTAAGGTACATGACTGAGAGTGTCCATAACCCACTTACAGATTTCTTCGATGCATCTTGTTGATCATAGTGGGAAACAGATGCTTTGCTGGGTTTTCAGCCTGATCCAGCAGGATTTTACATAGATCCTTATGCGAAAGCTGCTTTGTTGGAGTTGCTTATTCTGAAATTAACCACTTGGTGTTGTCTTACACTCTGATTAGGTCTTCATAGAGGGCCAAGTGTGACAAATATGTTTTGCCACTCTGTAAAATTATCCTGTATTCAGAACTCTAATCCCATTGTATATTTTGGCCTGTTTGCCTTTGGAAAAATTGATTTTGGCCCCTTCGATGGCCTTGGGGAAAGTGAAATGCAGTAACATAAGACACCACATACAGGACTGAGGAAATGGAGTCCAAGCCAAAAATGAGCAAACAGCTCAACACAAAGACAGCCTTTTTTTGTGACTAAGAAACTTGCTGGAGGTAAAATTGCTTCCTTCATCTTATCTATTAAGCTTCAAAAATTCAAGCAGCCAAGCCAGTTCTCTGGCACAAAAGGTTAGGAAAGATGAAATGATTATTTCCAACAAGTCTTTTTGCTTGTGGAGTTAGACAGACCTAGGGAGACAGGGAGAAAAAAGTCCAGTGTTGGGGCTATCTTGTACCCAGAGATTTATTTTTCCATTCTTATATTTCTTAAGAAACTTTGCTAAGGGCAACAGGTATACTCAAATCCCTTTAACTGGCCTGCCAGATTTTAAGGGATGACACATTTAAAACCAAAACAAATAAATATGTATATTTAATTGCATGTTGTTTCCAAACATTAGTACTTATGCATATGTGAGGGAATATATGTGTCTAACAACAAGGAATCTGGTAGTAAAATTTAGTTATGTTTGCTTGAAACCAAGAAGGCAACAGCTTTGGTGCTATTCCTGTACACATATACAAAATCACTCACTTCCAGCAAGACAAAACTGAATGCTAACATGAAACAGTTATTTATTAAGTCAAGCTGCCTTTATTTGTAAATAGCTATGATTAGATAAGTACATTCAGTAGCCAATGGTATGAGGAACAGTAGCCAATGGTATGAGGAACAATAACCATCTTATAAAAACTCACAGATTTTTTGGGGGAAAGGATCAATGCTATCCAGGCCACATCCTGGCTAGTGTACTTCCTGCTAGGGGTCCCTTGTCATTCTCAATTGTTATTAATCTCTAATCTAGAGTAGCACTGCCATTCTATAGTATTTATTGTGAACTGGAAGATGAGGAGATGGGATGAAAACAGCCCAGACACAGCCAAAACCCTGCCAGTGCAATGGTATAAGCTGCCTTATTTTGCTTAGCACTAGACTTGATCCTCTTTACGTTTGTTGACATCAGTGTGAAAAGATGTCAGGACCGACAGACATCACTGATTTAAGGCTGGTGCCAACTTTGAAACTTATAAGAATTGTTTTCTCTATCACCACCAATTTCTATTTGGTTAACTGAAATGAAGAAAAACAATAAAACAAAACCCAGAATCCTTTTGTCACCCAAGAAAGTAAGGAACCAGAACAATGATTTTGGAAAAACTAAAGAAATCAATATTTCACATGCATTCCTGTTCATTTACTTAAGAATGTTCTGCTTGCTGCTGTTTGTTTTTTTCTGCTATTTGTTTATTGATTGATTTATTGCTGCTAGTTGTTTATTTATTGGTTTAATTTCTTTACTTCATTCTTGTTCAGACATGGAGACTCAACATCATTAACAACAAAGTGAAACACCATCACATCTTTTTAAGGAAAAATTAAAATTTAAGGAAAAATTAATTACATCCATAATTAATAAAACCACTATTCAAACCATGCAGAGGGAAAGAGATACATCATCATCTTTTTCTAAACACATCAACCATTACTTCCAAGAAAGACATTCCATATTTTGGAATTTATGCAGGAGAAGAACCTCTGAAAAATACTTTAAAGTTCTGAGATTTTGAACTTCAAAATTCAGCTCCACCTTTTGGATATGAACAGGTAGGAAGAATGAGAAGTGAGATAATATACTCAGCTTACACAAACAGTTTGGGAAGTTTCATGGTCAAGAATTCAAAAGGTAATTAAGAAGTCCTGGAGAACTAAAAGGGCCCCTCTTCCAGTTTCTTACTATCCACAAAACAGCCCTAATTCCATATATATCAGCCAGAAGCAGGATTGAAATCTTAATTGTTCAGGAGTGGTGTGAAAAATGCAAAATGGATAAAAAGATGGGCATCTTTTTCCAGAAGTCTCTCCCCAGTGGTTTATTGTCCCAGCTTTGTGAAATGTTCTTAGATTGCTGCTTACTGTCTGGATAAATGCCAGGGCTACAGGAGGTATCTGGATGAGAAAATCTCATTCCTCAAGATATGATTACTTTGGCAAGCAGACTTAATCACGCATAACTGTAAGCTAAAAAAAAAACCCCACAAAGAAACAAAACAAAATCCAAATCGGTGAGCTAGCTATTCCACAAAACCTCTTTCATACACGCAGCTCTGTTGACAAAGGTCACAAGGAGCATCCAATCCAAAATTCCAAGGCTGCTTTCAATTATGCTGAATACTATGAACAATATTAAGATAAACCATCCTGGGAGATTTAAAAGGGGGAGGGAAGGCTATAACAAATGTGCATGTTGAAGACACAAATCCCTGGAAAGCATCCTTCCCCAAGGCAATGCCCTGGAGATAATGCCCAAATTCTTGTCCATGGCCAAGATGGCCAATGATGAAATTACAGGAGCTGATAACTTTAGGAGGACATTCACTTGTGACAATGGCACACCTTCCAAAAAGCCCTTCTTATTTATTATTTTGGTTGCTAGCTAATAGAAAACGGCTTTGAGAGACACTGAGAAGAAAGGCTTTTAAAGAAAACTTAAAACTATGCTAACCTCTACCAAAGGCCCAGGCAATTTTAATTACATTGTGTTCCAGAGGCAATCCTGAAACTGTTTCATGCCACTTTGAATACTAAGTTATATAATTTTTCTCCTTGCGCTTGAAGTCCCCAAATTCTCTAGAAGCTCCAGAGGCAGATTTTGGAAAATGCCACCAAGAGTCTACTTACATTCTCCTCCCATTAGGGACTGGAATGAAAGAATGGGCCAAAAAAGTCAAGATGGCAGCAGCACTTGTATCATTGAAGCCCCGCCCCATTTTACATTCATTAGTTTTTTTTTATTCCCCCCACCACACACACACTGCAGATATCCCTGAAATGACTTTCTTCCTAAAACAGGGTTTCAGATAACTGGTTTTAATCTAACGCAAGTGATTGGGAGACTAGGCATGGAGTTCCCTGGGCCCCAGGACCTCATTCTGGCAGGAGAGTTCAGGCACCAATATTCTCCAGTTTCAGAGATTGGGGATGGCTAACGTGATGGAAGGAAGGAGAGCACTGAGCTGCTTTTTCTCTTCTTGCACTGAAACAACCGGTCTGCATTTGATGCATGTTTCAAGAGAAGATGAGGGAGCAATTTTTCCACCCTCCCCATCACCACAGGACTTCTGGAGAGGGCTGCTGCAACGATAACAACTTTTAACACTTTTTTTTCTCCATTTCATCAGATATCCTTAAACAGTCTGAACCAGTTGAGATCAACTTGTGCAGTTTCTTACAGCATATGGTGGTGGTAAAAGACAGGGAGTAGACTGGTGAAATTGCATTGATTGTTCTACTTCATCGAGTGGTAATCATACAACCATTAGCCTGAATCTGAAAAAAAAAGGTATCTCAATTGTAATGGGAATATTTTTACCCACACGCCACAATAAAATAGGTTTATTTTTTTTATCAAGCTTTAATTTTGTGTGTGTGTATAATCAAAAGTGTGTGTGTGTGTGTATAATCAAAAGTTAATAAAAAATAAACCAACAACAGAGAAAAGGGGAATAGAACCTTAAGATGATCACTATATATATTCTGATGAATAGATCAGTGAATTGTATGAAACTAGAGAAAGCAACGAGCATAGAATATAGGTGAAAATTCCAGTAAATGCATTTTTTAACATGTGGGCTCGACATCAATGAAAATATCTATTCCATTAAATTTTCTCTCTCTCCTCCTTCATTGCGTTTCAATAGTCACAATTATATATGTATACATTAATAGCATTAATTGCGTGCTAATTGAATCAGTGAAATGCAGAACTTGGAGGAGCAAGGGCTGATCTTTTGCACGTGTGTTTTTGTTGGCAACGCTGTCTCTGCATTAAGGGATTGGACAGGAGGTGACTTCAGCTTAACCTGAGCTGGAAGAACAAGGCAAAGCATCCAAGTGGGGTCTTTGCAGAAAAGCTTATGCAGCTGCAGAGAAAAACCCTTTCTCTGGCCCCTTGCTATGAGGCTCCTGTTATTTTGCCTGCAAGGAAAAAAAGCAGCAGGCCAACAATAAGACAGTTTATAATATGTCCCAGACTTTCTTGAATCGGATGAGCATGTGTGTTCTTGAATGTATGTGTATTCATTTCAGAAACAAATTTAGTTTTTGTTCTTCTTTCCTTATTTGTCTTGCTACCCCATCCCCTATCCCTGTCTTGATCATTACTGCATGGGTTTCATTAAATCTTAATGCCAATGCCAACATTTTGGGAAGAGGAAATATCAAGATTTAGCATGAAATAGTAAATGTTCATCAAATTCCTGCTGACTGTTGCCTTAAAAAAATTAGTTAATACAAGATCTTGTGAGGTCTAGATTGAATGGAGTGTGTTGCCTATCTATTTTACCAAGAATGCATTTTAAGATTTGTATTGTTTTTATATTGTTTTATATCATGCTGTTGTGTGAACTGCCCAGAGTCCTTCGGGAGTTGGGCGGCATACAAATACAATAAAATAAATAAACAAATAGTTAGTTTCTACCTGAGTATCAGGTGAAAGGCAATTTTCTTGAAGAGCAGATTTCTGGTGAAACTGTATCTGAATAGTCCTTCAATAGACTAGGAAACAGATTTCAGCAGCTTGATGGCTGCTTAGATTCAGAATGGTCTGAACAGAACCGAAATAGGTTCTTGAAGACTATTGAAGGATGATTTGAGCAAATGAATGAATAAATGAACGAATATAATTTTATGCTGCCTTGGCCTCTGTTATTTCTTAAAACATTTAAAGTAGTGCTAATCTGTGAAACAACAATATACCAAGTTAAATGCATTAATGATGTCAGTGTTATAGCTTGCTAAACATTAAATATATCCCATGTTATTGCATTCCTAGGCAATAATCCATGTGGTGGTGGCTAGATCTAATAGAAACCAGAGGTTCATAGCTTCTATGGCAATCTTAGATTTGTCCCCAGTAATTTGGACCTGACAAGCAAAAATCTCTGTCCCAGGTAAATTATGACATGTTAAAATCTCTGTCCCAGGTAGAGTTGAAGCTCTACCTGCTGTCATATTAGACCTTGTAGTGGAAAACTGTTATGTGATCTGGGTATGGAGGACATTGCTATTACCCCTTTATTGCAGTCAGATCATTTCCTGGTCTAGATGTAATGGACAGCTGTTATGACCTCTGCAGGTCTGGACCCATTTGGATGGTCCCTCCAGGATTCCTCATAGATCCAGATGAATTCTGATGTATGCATGGGGACTTTTCCAATAATTTGATAGGCAAATCCATCAAGGCTCTACATGAAGCCACTGGGACAATTCATTCAGCAGTTCAGTGTTAAATATTATTGATATTTTGAATGTAATCCTACATCACCACTCCAGGCCCTGCTGATGCTCTTTCTTCATTTATTTATTTAGAAATTTTATATGGCCAACCGTCTGACATGTGAACTCTGGGAAGCTAAGAATAATAACAAGAACAATATAATAAATCACTATAAATCAATCAGCCAAATAAACCAAATTAGAACAATGCTGAAGTCTTGTCCCAGTATATGGAAGGGTCAAGGCATAAATGTCAGAGTACAGGCTCAGACTGAATCCTAGTAAAACAGAGTTACTGTTGATGTTCTCAGCAGTGGTGTATCTGGATGGGAAAACACTATTGAGGAAGAAGCAGTTTGATGACTTGGGGATTTTCTTGTAGTTGTAATGTCTGCCTGAACTGGCAGGAACCACAGAAAGGGTGAGGTTTTGCTCAATTTTGGTTAGAATGCCAATTGCAACTCTACCTCGAATGACAAGACCTTGCTGTTGTGACTCATGTCCTCATCACCATTCCCTATACATATTACTGCAATGCATGGCCTTTAAAGATACTTGAAGGCTTCAGTTGTCCAAAGTGCAGGCATGGTCTGGTCCTCGTTGGTTCCTACTCCTGTACATACTATCTCTGCAACAAGTCCTGCATATCCTTCCTGTAGGCTTCTGGATGCAAGTTAAAGTGCCGATTTTAATCTATAAAATGTTTTATAGATTAAAACCAGCACTTTAAATTGCACCCAGAAGCCTACAGGAAGGAAATGCAGGACTTGCCACTAAGTTGTCTTCAAGACTGGCTTTGTTTATAAAAATTGGCTTGACCACTGATCCTGTCAGGAGAAACTGGTGGTTCTCTATGTTGAGGAGCAAGACTCTGAGGCATTGTTTTTCAGCAGCAGCACCAGACACTGGGATAGTCTTCCAGTAAAGTTTAGGTTAGTGCTAAGTGAACAGCAGTTCAGGACCAGATATTTCTGATATTCTGTATATATTTTTATATACTGGCCCTGCTGGTGATACCTTTTTTCATTTATTTATTTAGAAAATTTAGATGACCACCCTCTTATGCCTTCAGGAAGCAGCTGAAAACAGAGGTATGGTTACAGAGGGCTTTGAATTTGAGATGGGGAAGAGTTGCATATTTTTAGAACTTTTATTATTGTTTTAATATTGACCATGGATATTTTAAGGTTGTAAAATCACCAAAATTCTGAATTATTGGGACTGTCAGAATGAAGATCCATTTTGTAATTTCTA
>JANHJO010007035.1:28015-38603 GCA_032468235.1 Pseudoxyrhopus heterurus | reverse complement strand
AAGGAAAGGAAAGGAAAGGAAAGGAAAGGAAAACCAACACACATACAGCTACTAACAGTGTCAGCCCCGACTATACCTGGGCAATGCCGGGTCATCAGCTAGTAAAAGATAAATATGTAGTTAATTATTAGATATTTAGGTTTTCGTACTACTTATTTTATTTTGTTTTTATTAGCTTCTGACTTTCACATTTCATTTTTCATCATGAACCAGAATCACGATCCTACCAAACTTGATAAAAATCTTGACAAAATCACAAATGATGAGGTCTTGAGGCCATGGGAAATGGAGGGGTTGGGTCTGGGAATCTGTAGTTGTCCTCTTTCTCCCATAAACACTTCTCCCATAGTGGTTATCTGACAGTTACTTCTTTTAATTCAGCCAAGGTGGATCTCAGCCGTCTTGGAAGCCCTTGTGATTGTTTTCTGGCATCTGGGCTTCCATCAGCACCATAGCGGTCATTCTGATCCTCATGGCTCTTTTATGACCTAGGTGAGGGAGACTCTCAGTTGTGTCCCACAGCCAACTGGGGCCACCTGGATGTTTCCCTTTTAAGTTGGTGCTTTCTCAACTACATTTTAAAACTCCTGATTCATAAATTGTTCCCATGATTCAAAATGTGCCAAGTAACAAGGCTGCAATATGGCTACAATGGTGGTTTTGTTCCTTTTTAAAATTCCTTTTATGTAATCATAACATCTCAAAGAAGTTGGCAAAAATTGAAAAGGGCCTGTAAAACCCATACACAGAAAATTCTAAACCAAACTTTGTGCTGTCAAAGAAACCAAGAATGATATCTGGTGCATGACTAGACTGCAATCTTGGATCATGCTCATAAACTCAAAATCCAGAGTTGCATGGAATGTGTGTTATGAATGCAAACGGGAGAACTTGGCTGCAATTTACAGCTTTTTTTTTTAATTTGCCTAACCTGTATTCATCTGTATTGCCCCCCATCCTCAGCCATTTCTTTTTTTCTGAGAGAAAGCTCTCTCATAAAACTAGCAAGTACTATGAGCAAGTGGAGGGAAGATTAACCAAAAGAAAAAAGTAATGCAGCTTTGAACATGAACTGAAATATATTTGTTTTGCTAAGGCAGAACATTGGTTAGTTTTCCAATGCAAGGGTTTTTCCTGAATGAATATGAATAGGAACGTCATATGAAATACTTACTCCCCAAAAAAGCAATAATTTTATCTTCCTGGAACAACACCACATGTTGACTGAATGTCCAGGAGGAAAAAGCTCATTTGGTCTGAGGAATTTGCCTATTTTTTGTAATCTTCACACTAAAAACAGCAACTTTCAGCCTAAAGTGCAGCATACACTCAAAAGAAGCTAAGGAACCATAACTCCAACCTTCTTAATAACTGGGTAACTGCTTCAGATATTAGTTTCAGAGGCTACACTGCAGTGGAGAGAAGGACACCTCCCCTCAATCCCACCTCCCTTCCACTGTCACCAATATACATACTGTATCTACATACTATTACTGAGAAATGTAGATGGATTATGACAAAAATATTTTAACTCATCAAGGTTTAAGAATGTTAAATCATGTTTCTATGGATTAGCATCTTTTTAGTGAAATGTGAAGCAGCTATAGCTTTTTTGTTTCAGATTTAATGGTTCCTGTTTAAGGTTTGTTTGCAAGGGTGGAACAAGATTTTTCTAAATTTGACTCTTGGTTGACTTACCACAAGAACTTTGGTTCTAAAATTATTCCTTTATTCTCTCTCATATCTGGAGCTGGTACATGGAGCAGCAACTTAGATGTGGGACTGGGCTCAAAGGAACCCAGGTTTAAATCTATCTCAAAAGGATTTTCCTGTGCCATTTTGACAACCATGCTGTCTCCAGGGTTCTCATCAGGGTCGAAACCCTGAGATTCTTCTTCTGCAATATTTCCTCTTCTAATCTTCTCACTGTACAACTTTGCTTACGTATCTCAATAATGGAGAACTAACCCTTAACATTTGTTTTTTTAACAAATGGTTTTGTTAAAAAAAACATTAAGTAAATTTAAAATGACCAAAGAACAAATATAATTTTGATTGTCTGCATAGTAAACACTGAGATTTTTATCTGGTTAAAGAATTATGAAGGTACTTTCCAGGCTACCTTGATCTGAACTGCTTCCTGAAGGACCAGTTTTGGCCAGCTTATGTTGTCTTGACATAGGCAACCAGCTTTTCCTGTGTTATTGTGGTATAAAGTTGTGCTTTTATTAACTACAGTTTGGGGAAACTTCTTTCTCCACTGGCAAGAGGAGTTTTAGGAGTACATGCAGAGCAACAAAAGCATTGGGGAAAAAAAAGACAGACTTGCTTGTCCAAATTTCTAATTATGTTGTCCTACAAATTGTTTGTCATGGATAACTGAATGGATGAAATCTCTATATAATGGGAGGAGCTAGTCTAGTTATGGACTTTGCAGATATTTATGGTTCTAGGATACAAAAGAAAGGACAAATTATGAAATAAAACTTGATGAAAACATGGAATTTTACAAAAATAATAATAAGACCAGTAACTGTAATTATACATATGCAATCACCCGAATTCCACTTTAATGCAAAGGATTACAAGGTCATTAAAAGAAAAAAAAAAGGTGCATTCAGACTCCAGAAGTAGGTTAAAGATAAAACAAGAATGGTTGAAAGCCAAAATTTACCATAGGTGATGTAATTACAGATTGTTGGAAAAACAAAAAAATTATATTTAGAAAGGAGGGCTATTTTTTAAAAATGACATAATTTGAAGCACTTTTACAAATGTTTCAGAATCAAAACCATCTACTAGGATGTATATTTATTTGCTATTAAAGTACAACATGGAGACAGAACAAATACAAAATTGCATTATAAAGTGGATGCACCATTTTAAAGAAACAATTATAATTCAAGAATGTGAAGAATTAATAGGAAAAAAACAATAAAACATACCCCAAGCTATAATTTAAGAGAAAATTGGTGTGAAATGTTTTAAGATGGTATATAACTGTCAGTCATTGCAAAAATGTATAAATGACATCATAAAATATGATGGAAATTGTAAAGGTACACATTTTATCATATGTAGTGGTCATATAAAAAAATTGAAAGTACTAGAAGGAAATGCTCAATATTATTTAAAAAAAAACCACAAAAACAAGGCTTGAATTGAAATCTCAGATTTTTAAAATTAGGAACTGTTCCAAAATACATAGATAAAAAACATCACAATATAGTAAGTTATGTCCTGATGGACATGAGAACAAACCTAGTTCAGCATTGATAAAGAGACACTTCATCAACAATATCAGACTGGGAAACCAAATTTGGAGAAGAGACAGCCATAGCAAAATTAATAGTATATATTCAGAACAGAAGCTTGACCTAATTTAAGCAAAATGATTCTCCTGTGTCTCATACACACAAAAAGATAACTATTTTTAGGAGGAGAACAAGTGGTGTAATCAGAAATTATTTCAAATATTAATAAACATGTTGATTGTAATGATATGTTAGAGTACAATGGGAAGGAATTTGAAAACAAATACTTATGTTTCTATTGATTCTTCCTTCTTTTTTAAAAAAAACATTTATTAAATTTATATGCTGCCAAATATATTACATGTGTTTATCCTTGGAATAATGATAAATAATGAGAATATTCTTGTTCAGAGATTTCTATTTTTTTAAAAAAAATGTAAATGTATTTAGTTCTACACAATCAATCCACTAACTAATAAACACTGAACTTTTAATGTCATGAAAATTGTAAACTCACTGTTTATTTGCTGATATTCTTTTATCCACTAATTTCTCCCCTTTTCTCTATTTTGTAGTTATTCTGTTTTTTTCTCTTGTTTTTCAAATGTTTCAATAAATAGAAAAAAGGATGGTTTTCATTGTTTGTGTGTGTATGTATCTGTATATACATACCTAGATAAGTTTTCTTTGCACCCTGGAAGAGAAACATCTGTTGCTACCTAGGACTGAACTCTCAACCTTCCAAGTAGGAGGCAAGCATGTTCACCACTAGCACTTATCAACATAACTCTTTAGAGAATATGTATGATATTATGATGCACATAGAAAAGAGTATTGCTTCCACTGTGATACCCTGACACTGCTTTTGTCAGATCTTCGTGCCCCCTTACAGATGCCACTGATTCCAGAGTAGCCTTTGTAGTTGATCATTTTGAGATGTATCTTGAAATGATTTGTTTGTCACCCAAATTACTCACATCAACATCATACATGTTATCCTGTGTGAATACTATGTATATGCCCAGAATGGTTGGTGTAGGTTTTCCTCAAATATACCAAAGAGCTTGCGATTTTAGGCAACATCCCAAATATAAACCACAGCGAACATTATCCAACTAGTTGTATTGCACAATCTAGTTTATTTATTTAATTGTACGTGCAAAAAGAAATTAAGTTCAAATTGTTGTTTGAGATTATCTTATGTTTTCTATTCAACATTTATTCTGTAGTACAGTACTTGAATTCTTGAACGAGTGGGAAAATAGCTTCATTGGAAGTTCCTTTGCACTCCTTAGAACATTTTAAAGAAAACTTTCCCTGCTTTGTTGAGTTGTTCCACCACTCGACATGAATCCACAGTCTCTTGCTCACCACAATTATAATAATATGAACCCACATAGTCATGTATGTTTGTGGTGATTTCATCTTATATTCTTTCACTTGTCATAACATCATCTTTAATATCAGTTGTGGAATCGTCTGTCTTCTCTCTCTGGTCTTTAATAAGATTTGTCACCTACACTTAACTTTCCATCATGTGACTCTCATTAGTTTCATTATGAGAGTTGATGTTCTCAGATGTTACTTCAAAATTTACCATTCAAAAATTCCTCAGTTTAGAGAAAAGCACATACAGTTTTTTTTTAAAAAAAATAAGCATCTGACTATTGCAATCACTGAATGAGGAATGGATAGGACGAAAACTTATGGACGATTCAACTTTCAGATCCATTTCTATGTACTGCGCTCTTCCCTTCCATCTTGCCTCGAAAATACTCTAGAAAATATTCTTTGGTGCTTACTACTGCAGAAACATTTCCCCTAACTTTTCTTGTTAGAAAATGCACCATTAATTTACTTTGTATCTTGATATTAGGTGTGCAGAACAGAATAACAGAACAATTTTTTGCTCTCTTTAAATCTGCCATAATCTTTCAATGCCAAGAACTGTGTGATCTCATTTTAAATTGTTTTTCAAAGAAGAGTTGTGTCTAAGTATTTTGGGTAATGACTCATCTTAGATGCTGCCAAAGAATAGCATCAAACTCAACAATCAGCTCCACAGTTTTAAGAAAGCTTACACTGTTTGGCACAGGCAGCTGATCTGAAGTCCCATAAAGTTTTAGATTGCAATTAGCCAACATGCTTATAATGGCAATGTGTCTTTTCAGAACATTTTGCCAGCAAGAAGACTCTGACACAATCTTCTCATGATGCTGCTTATCTTTGGCGATGGACATTCATCTTAGTCATATCTCAGGCTCATTCCAACAATGGAATACCCTCAGAAGGTCTTCTGCTTTGTCATGGCATGCCAGATTTCCAAACAAACTTTCCAGTCCATTGTGCAACCCCATATAGAATACAGAAAGAGTTTGCACTAGAAACAGCTTGCAGCATTCTAGAGCTTTGAAGACATAAGCCATGACCTCTATTTTCTCACCAGCAATGCATCGGATGGAAGTTTCTATTTTTCTTTGTTGTTAGTTGTGAAGTCATGTCCGACCCATCGCGACCCCATGGACAACATTCCTCCAGGTCTTCCTGTCCTATACCACCTCCCAGAGTCCATTTAAGCTCGCATCGACTGCTTCAGTGACTCCATCCAGCCACTTCATTCTCTGTCGTCCCGTTCTTCTTTTGCCCTCAATCGCTCCCAGCATTAGGCTCTTCTTCAGTGAGTCCTTCCTTCTCATGAGGTGGCCAAAGTATTTGAGTTTCATCTTCAGGATCTGGCCTTCTAAAGAGCAGTCAGGGTTGATCTCCTCTAGGACTGATCGGTTTGATTGCCTGGCAGTCCAAGCGACTTGCAAGGGTCTTCTCCAGCACCATAGTTCAAAAGCCTCAATTCTTTGACACTCAGTCTTCCTTATGATCCAACTTTCACAGCCATACATTGCAACTGGGAAAACCATAGCCTCGACTATATGCACTTTCATTGGCAGTTTTAACTTTACTTTTCCATAAAATCAATCCTTAACCTCAACACACAAAAGTAGCAACAATCATTCTGTACCTTTGCTAAATGTGGAAGTAAAACAGGGGACCTGCCGGCAGGTGCAGAAAAATGAAAGCTCGTAGAATATTGAAAAACAAGGTTGAATCTGTCTTTAAGAAACTATAATACCGCATTATTAAAATAAAAACAATTAATTTCTGGCCTGAGTCATAAGAATTCCACCAACATTTGGGAAAAGAAATCAAATTAAATGAGAATTTTTTTTTAAAAAAAAGAAACTTGTGGCAGAGAATTAATATACTCTATACGCAGTTTTCCAAAATAAGATACTGAGTTCTATGGACAAAAATAGGCCCCCCTTTCCCGTATATATATCCAATTTCATACTAAGTTCACCAAAATGCAGATTATTGAATTAGTAGACCTTTTTAGAGATGTGGATGGCAATATACAGTTGTATGTAAACTTGCATGGATTAAGATTCTGAAAATATTGCTTATAAGAGCAGTGTTAGTTGAACTGGAACTCCAATTTTAAGAAATTATTTCACAAACACTGAGCCAGTATTTTAGGCTTATTTGACAAATCAAAAACATTATTGTTAATAAACAATAATCCATGCAAAAAAAAGTGGTTTTTTAATTATTCTAGGCAAAAAAAGTTAAATTAAATTTCTTTGCTTTAATCCAGTTCTGCCAGGCTTGGAATTATCCTTCTAACTGAAGATCCAAACATAAACTTGCTTTCATATATTTGGTGTTTTAGGCTTTGTTTTTGAAGAAGACCTTTGGAAAATCCTACGAATTAAAATATTTGCCTACTGTGGTTACGTGAAATGCTCCATAGGATCATAAAAAGATAGCAAAGAAATTAACATCAAAAATTCTTCCTCTCTATAGCAATGGAGATTGTTCCATATTAATATGTAAAGCCTTGACTTTTAAAATAATTTATTTAGTAAATTAAAGTCTGGAGAAAACAGAAAAAGACTGGAAAAAGCAAGGCTAAAAAAAACCCCAGTTTTAGAGATTAACAAAATGCTGTGAAGAATTTGAACTTAATGTTTGCACACTTGCCTTGGGGTACAAATACATGCTTTAGTCCTAATTAAATAAGATGGATAATCTATATATAATGTCAACTCCTGTTCAATATATTTGCAACATTTTAACAATAGTTATTCTGTAGTTAATACTTACTTCTGTTTTTATATACCAAAACCAAGAACAAAATCTTTATTAGGATAAACCAAGTTCATACAAACAAAGGCAAGATTTGGGGAGCTCCATACTAAATAATCAGAGAAAATGTGAAGCTCAATTTTTTTTACTATCAATTTTATTCTTTTTTTTATTCTGCATTAGTAATCTTACTTCCCCACCTTCTTTGCTCACCTTTCTTTAGGTTGGGAAATATGAGAGAGTACCCTTAAAGTGAATAATAATTCAATAACAAAACAAAGAAACAAACTTCGGATGGAAACATAAACCTACAAAGAACAAGCTGTTCATAAGCAGCAATTTTAAAGTGTAATGTACAAAATGTATTGCAGTAACAACATAAGTAAAATTTATATTAGATAGGAAACATCTTTGATAGACTGTTGGTCATTCTAGATAGAGAAGGTGTTATTTTGTTATTGATCATGAACTCCATATGCTATATTTTCCCACAGAAATATACAAGTTTGATTCTATTGCCTTTGAGGCATTCATGACCTCTAGAAAAAAATCCATTCAGTAATATTGATTTGGGATGGTATATCATTAGAATGTCATAAATTTACAATAAACCCTACAGCTGTATTTGAAGATAAATTGCTAAATAGGGTTAATATTCTGAATTCTTCTCAGACTATGAATTTCCTTACTTGATGTTTATACCAATCACCCAAGGATTTGGAAGTTTATACTGCTGTGATCGCAAAGAAATAATTGCTAGAAAATGCAATGACAAGCCAGTGAATTAAAACTTGACAGCTAATTCCTATCCCAGATAAATTGAGAGAAAAGTACAATTTACAAAACATAATTGATAACATACCCAGAATTGGAAAAGAAAAGTTGTTCTGGAAGTAACAAAGAGGTTCAAAATAAACAATATGAAGTAATGAATCGGTGGCAGACAATGAACAGGTATATATACAGCTGGAGCTATCTTGCTTGGTTATAACTTCTGTGAAAAGGATTTTGGAATCTTTATCAGCCATAAATTGAAGATAAGCTGGCAGCAGGATATGACTGCAAAAAGCTTGTTTCTGGTCAGTGATCTCAGTGGCTTTGCATATGTTACTTTATTGACATGTTGACTAATATATTTGTTTTTCTGGAAAGCTGCAATTGGTAATATGCAAGTTACTGTATGTAATTAGGTTCATGACTTGTACTTCTATTATGCCCAAATTAATAGTGTTGTCTTACTGAAAATATACAGGGTCACTAGACATAGAAACCATATGCAAATGTCTTCCTGATTTTCAAGGAATCTTTACAGTTGAACAACTATGAGATTGACTTAAATTAGTCAGCCTAAAGTCATGGTGGGGAAAAGAGAAAACATCCTCATCTACATAATCATCAAAAGATAAGTAAAACTGCTATAATATTTAATCTGCTATTCTTCATTCCATGATTTCAAAATAGAAGTTCTTTATATAACCTGATTCTGTTAAAGGATAGAAATCAAACTTAGTCCCTTTTTTTTAAGGAAATGGCCCGGTGTACATGAATGTATAGTTCTGCATCATGAAGAATCCATGGTCATCCAAGGTGTAGGTAAAATGAAATTGTTAGCAAGACCATTCAACAAAAATAGGTTGAATGTTTAGATAGTTATACTTCGCTACATCTGAAAGTCCATGGATTTTCACCCATGTTCTGGATTTGCTTGAAGTTTGTTCAATTTGTTTTTTTAAAGAACTGCTCCTACCATAATTCCTACTTGTTACACCAAAATTTGCTCTTTGTTTCTTTTTATTTCTTTCATTGCTCTCCATTTCAATTTTTATTTTGTAATTCATGAGGTCCTAATAACATTTTAGCATTCTTTTAATCTGTCATCAGAAAGAACAGTCTCTTTTTTTCCTGAAGCTAAGGTGAGTATTTTAAATTATGGCTATAAACCCAAAGAAGCATAACATTTGTTTTCCTTACTTTACTTTTCTATACTGCAGTTATCTATTATTTGTGTATATACTAAAGAATTAGGCACTCAGAAGATTAAAATCTCAGATTAAAAATTGAGTTTAGCTATCAGAAGCAATCAGTGGCTGGAAAAGGCTTCAGTTCTGATGTTCTGCTAACAATTCATTCGAGTTGTCTTATATCAAGTTTTGGTTGAATTTCAACCAAATTCAAACTTGATGATGAGAATCTAACACTCTTTATATTGTTGTAGAACCATTAAAAATCACTCCTTGGATACAAATTCATGGGACATATGAAGTTTGTCCAATTTGTCTTCAGTGATATCACAAAAAAACTTTGTTAAACCTTTATTAGATCAAAATACACAACTTTCATAGTGTTCCCTTGGTTGATCATACCTATTGTTACGTAATGAAAAGAGATAAAGATAATCTGTCATGACTTATTCTTGACAAATCCAGCCTGACTTCTGGTAATAGTAGCATTCTTTTCAAGTACTTATAAACATGCTGCTTGACAATGTCTTGTAGTATCTCACCCAGAGTGTATATTAAACTATATCAATTATAATTTCCTGTGTCCTCCTTCCTCTCCTTTTAGAATACCACCAGTCCTCTGGGAGTTTGCAAAGATTAGTCAGCAATTCTGAGATCACTTTCTTCAGCTCCTTCAAAACTCTGGGACATAATTTCCTTGGCCCTGGTGCCTTGAAAAGATTTAAGGTACCAAGATGGGTTTTTACTATATCATTATCCATCCTGAACTGCACTTAACCTTTTCTCAACCAAGCTAGGAAAGACAGTTGTAAGGAAAAAGAAATGAAAAGAAAGTATTTGAGAGTACCACTTTCTCCCTCTTTCCGACTATACTTTACATGAAAAACCAAAAGCCTCCTCAGTTCTTACTTCCTTTGAACAAGCTCCAAAATCCATTATTTCTTTTTCTGTTTCTCACCAACCCCAATTCATTCTTAATATTAGTCTCCATTCCATTACTTCAGTGCTACTAGTTGAAATTCAATTGCACCCCATTCATCCATCCATCCATCCTTCACCCACCCACCCATCCATCCATCCATCCATCCCACACTTTAGTTCCAGACTTATTCAAATAATGAATAATGTATAGTTTTGTTTTTAGAATGTACTTATTTATTATTCCAATTTATATAGCCAGCCATTTCATTCATTCATGTGTGTGTGTGTGTATGTATGTATGTATGTATGTGT
>JANHJO010007032.1:46914-61752 GCA_032468235.1 Pseudoxyrhopus heterurus | reverse complement strand
GCTTCCAGGCAAGCCTAAATAAAGAGCTGTTAGAAGTTACTCTGGCCTAGCTTCCATTCTTCGCCCAGAACTTAACAGTTGCCCTTGAGGAATGTTCAGAGTTTCATCTGCTGCAATAAATGGCAACCAGGCTGCTAATTCCTTGAAAAATGGAATGCATGCATATATCTCCAATTTGGAGATTTTCATCAATTCAAAAAATTCATTGATCTGGTCCAGTCTCATGCAATTCCTTATAGGCAAGACAACCAATCCTAAAAGATAGCAAATGCTTTAATCAACTTTACCATTCCCTTCACATGTGAAATCCCATTTTCCATCATTAATTCTTATTTACTTTATCATTAATACTTGCCTTTCCCTTGGAAATAATTTTCTTTTTTTAATAGTATAGTTTGATTTGGCATTGCCCATAATGTATATATACAAACATAGGTTTGTGCACACCCACAATGTAGGAAGCAGTAAATGTTCTATACAGGTAGTCCTCGACTTACAACATTTCATTTAGTGACCATTCAAAGTTACAATGGCACTGAAAAAAGTGACGTGACCATTTTTCACACATCCTTTGTAGCATACCTATGATCTGGGCTGTCAAACTCCCAGCCTGCGGACCGGATGCATCAAGCGCTGGCAATGCCCATGCCCAATTTAGCGAAGGGGAAAAAGTCCCAATATGTCATGTGATGCTGCTGTGACAATGTGACTTTGACACCCCTGCCTATGATCATGTGATCAAATTCAGATGCTTGGTAACCGGTTCATACTTAATACCGTTGCTGTGTTCCAAGGTCATGTGATCTCCTTTTGCAACCTTTTGACAAGCAAAGTCAATGGGGAAGCCAAATTCACTTAACAACCATATTGCCAATTTATCAACTGCAGGAATTCACTTAGCAGCCGTGGCAAGAAAGATTGTAAAATGGGGCAAAATTAACTTAACAAATGTCTCACTTAACGACAGAAATTTTGGGCTCAAT
This sequence comes from Pseudoxyrhopus heterurus, assembly GCA_032468235.1. NCBI lineage: Eukaryota > Metazoa > Chordata > Lepidosauria > Squamata > Pseudoxyrhopus > Pseudoxyrhopus heterurus. The sequence continues at coordinate 60,769 of JANHJO010007032.1, read as the reverse complement.
TCTGGTCGCAAGTCAAGAACTATCTGTACTATTATTTAAGTAGCATAGCAAAACAATATTAACATCAATCCCCAGCCATCAACACTCCACTCTCTTTTGACCCTAGAGTTCTCTATAACTGTCATCCATCACCACAGGTAGCTCCTATTTCTTTGGCATGCTCCAGGAACCTAATGAACAAGCACAGTTTCAGAAGAAACTTGGGTTTTTTCCTGAAACTGTTACACAGTTAGGCCAAAAGTGCTATTTCAGCTTGGTGATGGGGCCCATGGACTGAATTACACTCTGTGTACATGGATGTCATAGAAGCCCATGGATTTCTGAATGGTTCAGAGAGATAATGTGACATAAGGGATGCTTAGAGCTCTGGCAGAAGAAGGCAACGAGCACAGGTAAGATCTTATATTAGGACTTAGGGTACTTAGAGCAGTGAAGCATAATTATTGCTTCTGTAGGTTGTCAACTAGTGCCTCCATTTCAGATAATCAAGTCCTTCCTGGGTAAAGAGTTGAAGGAGAACTTGCAGGGTTGCTATCAGAAATAATCTCAGCATCTGTCAGATAAAGTTGCTCATCTTCACTTGAAATTGGACTCTGGATAAGCAGATCCTTTGGAGGAGAGGAAGACAATATGAACATTGTTATCTGGGAAGTGTTTGAGCCAGATACTCTTGAAGAAGTTGACAGGGATCCTTGGGGCTATGACCTCAGCCACCTGTGCTCTGGACCCTTGCCCTTCTGTTTGGTAAAGGACTCACGGAAGGTGGCACATGGTTGGGTCCAAGTGGTGATCAACACCTCTTTGCAGGAGGGTGTGGTACTGTCCTTCTCAAGAGGTTATCCTTGGCCCCCACAGCATTAGACAACTTTCATCCAGTCTCCAATATTCCCTTTTTAGGGAAGATTGTTGAGAGGGTGGTTGTCACACAGTTACAAAGGGTGATGGAGGATACAGATTATCTGGACCTTTTCAGTCTGGGTTTGGCCAGGGCACAGCATTGAAACAACATTGGTTGCACTTGTCAATGATCTTTAGAGGGCTCAGGGTGGAAGTGGTGCAACCCATTCTGAACCTTTTGGACCTCTTAGTGACTTTTGACAGCCCTAGCTGGACAGGTGATGCTATGACGTGCTGGCCAAGAATCTGTAGGCTGTAAGAGTCTGCATGGGAAAGAACTGACTTTGAGTCAACTCTGGTAAAATGAAATGGCTCTCGGTTTGGGGGCCTTACTCATGGTCACTTATGCCTTGGTCACTTCCCATTTGGATTACTGCAATGCATTCTGTCCTTTTAGACCACCCAGAAGCTGCAACTAGTCCAGAATGCAGCAGCATGCACTACGATGGATGCTCTTATCCATGCAAAACCTTTGTTGCTCAAGCTACACTGGATTTCAATTTTTTTTCTGTGTGCAATTCAGGATCTTGGTTATCATTTTTAAAAGCCCTATATAGCACATGACCGAGATATATGTAGGACCATAGCTCCCTAAGGATATCTATCCGTGCTACCAAAAGAAACAGGGTGGGTATGCTCTTAGATCCTTTCCTTAAACATTCCTACCTTAAGGGAGCTAGGACATGTGCCTTTCCCATAGCTGCTGCCTTTGGAACACCCCTTTTCCTCATGTTCAGCAGACCTGTATCCTCCTATATTCTGAAAAGCACTGAAGACTTAAAAAGTACATATCACTTTTCCCTCAAGTGCTGATAAGGTGGGTAAGAAGATTTTAGGAGGGATTGTATGTCCTAAATCCTAATTTTGGTGTCAGATTTTTAATGCATATGGTTTTTAATATATTTGTGTTATGCTGTTGTATTACTAATAATTGTTTTAATTGCTGATTAGGAGCTGCCCAGAGTTTCATACAAGATGGATGGCTATATAAATGTTTTAAATAAATGAAATAAATCAATCAATAAAGGCAAAAGCAGAGCCAGCACTACCACCTTGAAGATATCACAATATGTACTCCAGAAACCAAAGCTAACGAGTCTAAAGTGATTGGTTATTGGTTGCTTATGCGCTTTAATGGTTCCCATATGAGCAATCCTGATGGATTTCTGTGTTATAGCAACAAGAGTAGAGTTGCAGTTGGGAACAATGAATATACATGCAAACTTTCCAAATCAAATTTGACTTTGTAATAATTTGGTACATCATTTTCCTTGAGACTATATTAATATGAATCAGTTATTTCAACTATTATAGCATGTAGCAACATCTCTCTCTCTCCCCGCCCCCACACCCTGTATCAGTAGTTTGATTCTGTTATTTATGGTCCTTTGGTCCCAAGCCTCGTGAATGGGCTTTTTTTAAATAATTTGACAGCACTTTGTAGAACTAAAAAAAGGTTAGATTCTTTTAGTCCTAACTGGGTTATTTCAAGTAAAACCATTGCAAAAATCATTGCTTTTACCTAAGTAAACTTGCTTGCCTTTTTTGTCTGCCTAATTTCAGCAGCACAGCACAGATGCACAGCTAGCAGTCAGAAGACACAAGAAAACTCATTAATCTGACAACACATGGACAAACTCAACTATACTTTCAGCTGGAAAACTCTGAGCATCCTAGACCAAGCTAAATCCAAAAAGAGAAGTTCTGGAAGCTTGGCATTCAGACAAATCAATCATTAATAGATACATGAGATAAACCACGTTTATACCCATTCAGAGACAAAAAAAAAAGCTAAGTAGGAAACAAAAAGACTAGGATACATTTTCTCCAGCAGTCAACACCCATATAAATAGGGATTAATACCAGGCAACTAATCAAGGACAAAATAATATTCTAGCCAAGGAACAACCAAGGAAAAAAAATGTACCCCCATCAAAACTGGTAGAGCAAGCCACCGTATAAATAGGGAGCAAACTCCCCAATCCTTCAAACTGATTATGTTTATCTAGATGGGTAATGAAACTTCTGCACCAAGAATTCCACATATGCCAACATCTGATGAGCAGATCAGCATTGGGAAATCATCATGTGCAATGCATGATATGCAGCTGCCAAAGCAATGGCTAGGGAATGATTTTGAGCATGAAATAAAGTAGACTTTTATGGGCTAAGAGTTAAAGTTAAAGAAACCATATTTTGGTATCATGTATAGTGATAGAACTGAAATTATTTTGAGGATGAAAAAGAGACAATTTGGTCCCACTTTTCTCAAGATCCATTTCAACCACAGTTCATTCATATCATCAGAGAAGTGAAGAAGTGAACTTAGTGGAAGTTGACCCATAGCATTACTTATCTTGAAGCAGAAAATCCACAAAGCGTTTCCCCAAGTAGCAGATTTTTTTCCCCTCCATTAAATTGTATCTGGTTTTCAGAGACTGCCTGGACAAGTCAGACATTGACAGTTGCTTCCCATTATGCCCTTGTGTAATTGCTGTTATGTGAGCTGCACTGGTCACTGGTTGCTTTCGGATACAATTGATAGTGCTGGTCATTACCTATAAAACCCTACACGGAATAGGACCTGGTTATTTGAAAGACTACATGTCTGCAGTTATTTCTGCCTTATCGAGTGTGCTCTGGTTTATTGGGTGTGCCCCAGGTACCCTTAATTAAAGGTTTCCTTCTTGTGGGATCAAGGATCCTTTCTCTCTTGCAGGCTCTGCCTTCTACAACAGCATTCTCCTGGAGATATGCTTGACTCCCTCTCTCCAAGTATTCGGGAAGCCTCTTAAGACCTGGTTCGGTTCCCAGGCCTGGTAGGGTGGCTGTGGAGTCTTGGATGTGTCTTTTCTTTGAATGTTCAGAATACTGTTTTAGTTTGGCCAGTCAGGATGTTTTAGTCTGTATTTTTAACTCATGTACTGTACTGCACATATTGTAAGCTACCTAGAGTCTTTTTGGAACTGGGCAGCGTGAATACCTAACTAACTTGATCTACTGCATCACTTGATTCGAAGTCATGATCTGCTTTGCTGGAAAAGTCAGAGCAATCTTGTCATGCACAGGCCAGGCCCAGGTATTGTCCTGCCTGAGGCAACGCAGCAAATGCCACTACTTTCTCCTAGTGAAAGTATTCCTACATTAAAGCCAGCCAATTTATTTTGGCCTTGGAGGACAAATAGAAAAAACAAAACAAAAAATATTTCTTCTCCTCCATAGAAAATGTATTAAATATCTATCAATTTTCATGAAATCTGAAATCGAATTCTTGAGGTCACTTTACTTTGCCCAAAGATAGAGCTAAATCTGTTGAAGCCAAGATTAAGCCAAAGGCACTTTCGCTCAAGATACGTGCTCTTAACCTCCAAACTGCAAAAACAGTTTGATTCATTCTTGTTTAGAGGCACCACCAAATATTATCCAGTTCAAAAAAAAAGAAAAACTGGTAAGGAAGTTGGACAACTCTGCTTGAACAAAATAAATTCTGCCAGGATCTATTAACATTTGTATGTCTCTAGTTTTAAGTCTCTAGTTTGCTACCATAGCAATCCTTTAGTAAATAGTCAAATCTGAGGTTTCTAAATCAGATAAATAAGTTGACCGAGGTAAAAAAAAAAAAAGACTTCTCCAGTAAGTTTTACTTAGATCAAGATTGCTACCAAAATGTCACTGGACATGAATTCTGAAATAAACAATGGCTTTCCTGTTCAAGCATGGAAAGGATTTTCTTTAAAACAAATTGAATATGTTTCTTATATGGCTAATAATGTCCCAGAAAAGGCGTTCATGTCCCTTTCAGGGTGGACATTCAGAGTGCTTTATCGGCGGACTGTGTGATCATCTAAGCTCGATGCAGTTTTCTTCCTCTCAGCAGCGGATGAGCAAGAAAATGTAAAAAAAAAAAAAAAGGCAAGGAAAGGGTTACCCCTTTCTTCTACTGCTACTGCTGCTTTTTTTTTTTTTGTCTGAGTGAAATGTTTATCGACTTACAGGGAAGGTCTCCTTTCTTTCGGTGAGTTAAGTCAGCCTCTGCTTTGTTTGACGCTGCCCATTTGACGAAAGCTTATCCCTGACCTTCTGCCAGAGAGACTGATGACAAGGACAGTTTGCACTAACCTTGACATTCACAAGGGTAAATGACTTTCCCCCCCTCCCTCCTTCCCTTCACACAAGTAGTTGGCAAACAAGCAAGAGCCAGTCAAGAGCTAATGAATCTGTACCTGAAAGAAACTGAACAACCACTGTGCTTTTAAAGAAGAAGATAGCACAGATCCTGAAGGGCCTTAAGAAACAAGCCAAATTCTTCATTTGCGGCAGCCAGGGGAAAGTTCCAGAAATTATCACTGTCACTGCTCCTCATAGGTGAGGCAAGATGGATCATCAAAATAAGGGTCAGCATTGGCTCTAGATTGCGGGGCTCTCTTTTTACAGGCAGCCACTTTAGCCAAAAAGCGGGCCATGTTGGCAGTCATCAGGGGGTCCGCATGCTGATCCAAGAGGAGCAATGACAGTGTCCAGGGCTGCAGAGGGAGGTCCAGTTTGGCAAGGGACTTTTGTATTGTTCCTTGTCCCCCTCTTTTCCCTTCACCCTTCGGTTCAAGACTTCGGTCAGGAACCTAATAAAGAATTCTTCTTCTTCATTTGCTTATTATAATCTTCAGTGGCTGGAAAGCTCAGGCTGGAGAGCCAAATTTGGTTCCTGTATGAATCTGTTGGCCTGTCAAGGAGCTGCAAGTTTATGAACATAAGTTTCAAGTAGCTGTACAATTGGGAGGGGGAAGCGCATAAATAATTCTGCTCTACTTTGCAGGATAATTGAAATTAGGTATATAAACATTTGGTGATAAAAATGCTTACATAAAAATATTAAAGTGGATTTCCTCCCCCATCTCTTATTTCAACCTGATTTTTAGGTCCCTTCTCAAAAAAAAAATTGTGTATATTTTAATTTTACTCTTCTGCATAGTTTTAAGCGATGTCTACTGGATAAGAAAGTCCAGATTCTTCTTTCTCTAAAGTGGCCAAACAGATGTCCTTGAAAAGTCCACACCAAGACAATGGACTTCTTGTGCAACCAGTATTCAGTAATAAATGGTCTTGGAAAATGGAGCTTCTTTATAATGGTGGATTATTTCACAAACTCATTTGAAGAAAAAGAAGTCTGGAATCAAATTGAAATCAGAGGAGAAGACAGAAAGAAGAATTCAGGTATCTACAGTATGCTTACAAAATTCCAATTTAGGTAATGTCCCACCCTAAACAGAAAGTCTTTACGGTGGGATAACCTCCAAAATTAGTCTAAATGAAATAGAATGATATCTAGGGTTACTTGATATATAATCTGGAATTCCCACCTTTCTTCCTAAAGATCCCATAGAAAATCAGAGCCAAGAGGTCTTAGACTTGGTTTCAGCAGATGGTATCTTTGGGTAAATGTAAAGGTGCCACCACTGCTGATATCTTTACCCAGAAGCAGGATAACAGGAACAGTTAGATCCCACCCTGAAGACTGTCATTCTTGTAACTTCCATTTTTAAAAGCAGCATTCCATTACAGAGATAAGATTATACAGCTATACTTACAGATGTAGTGTTTAAGGTGCTGGTCTGAAGATGGTGAGTTCTATGCCTGCCTTAGGCATGAAAGGTGGCTGGATGACTTTGGGCCAGTTGCTGTCTTTCAGCCCAACTCGCCTAACAGGGTTGTTGCTGTGGGGAAAATAGGAGACAAGAGAATGTTTCCTGCCTTGAGTTATATATATGAAAAAGACATCATCATCATCATCATCATCATCATCATCATCATCATCATCATCATCTTTTGACTTAGAGTAATGAAGTGGCAGACAGCCTTTCCCAAAATGTAGGCAGATAAAGAAGACAAGATCTAATGTTTACTTAATTTAATTTAAATTCAGTGTAATTGATTAAATACAGTTAATATGATTACTCATCATGCATTTCATAATTTACTCTTACGATACATTAAGAATTAAAAGACAACAGCAGTTTTGAAGGGTTCTGGGAAAACTGCCCAAGGTCTGAACCTAGTCGTGAGCCTAAGGATTATCACTTTTGCTTTATAGGGTTGGTCCATATAGTATACTCAAATCCCTTCAGCCTATCTCAGAAGAAAATGAGATGCTGAACACATAGAAGAAAGGTCCCCTCTGGGACTGATCATAGTAATGATCCATAGGATAAATTATTCAAATCAAAGTTTGGCTAAATCCGGCCACTTTGTCTTTTAACATTCAAAATATTTTATCCAGTTTAAAAGGTGTCTTTAAATTTAGGTAACTTATTAAAATTAATTGAACAAATTATTGATATTTACACTAATCAAATTCAATAGATAATCTATTTCAGAATGGAGAGGCTCAAGATATGCTTACTACCATGTGCCTGTAAAAATGCAGAGTCTTTAAGGATGAAGTGTAGAAAGTAATTCTAATTCAGTACCATGAACACAGTTAAAAAAGGGATTAAAATTAGATTTTTAGGAACAACATACAAAAGACTTTTGCCCTGCAGGGAGAAATCTATCTATCCCTCAATTTATTTCATTTTTAAATCTTCCATTCTTTCTGTCTAGTCATCAAGCAATTTAGAGAAGTTGATAAATGACATTATTTTCAAACACAAACAACCCTTAGGAAATTCTGATCCATTCCTATTCAAATCCCATGAGCTTTTCTTTCAAAACAAATAAGAAGCTGTTCATAGGGAGGAGCTTAGTATTAAAAAAAAAGGAAAAATTCTTCATAAAAAACTGTTATTAGATGTTTACTTAAACAAAAAGTTTACACCTCTATAATACAGCTAAACTGCTGAAGCAGATAAAAGACTCCATGACCTTCCAGTAACTGGCTCCAGGTTCCGCCGAGACCTTGCATGGTGCACTTAGGTATCATCCGTGAATGAGAAACAGCCCAGTGACTGTAAGGATAAACAGGGATATGCAGCGTTGTCTGTCATTGGGGCTTGGGCTGTTTTTTTGCATTTAGTGATCAAATACATAGGCATCCCTTGAACTGTCAGAACATGAAATGTGGAAGTAGCTCAAAGAAAAGGGACAAACCTCTTTGCACCAAGAACAGTGGGCACCCCTGGGTGAAGCCTGTCAGGAATGAGTTGAAGGCAAATAAGTCTGTAACCTTGTGAAAGTTTAGCGGTATGGGAACTGTGGTAGTAGGTAGATGCCTGGAGAGAGGAAAAGAGATGTTGTATGCAATGGAGAGGGTAATATTTCATCTCCCTCTGGGTCAGGTGGCTTTTTAGAAGAATGCTACATGTTTAAGATTTGAGTCTTTTTAGGCAGACAACCCCACAATTTAGCAAAGGTCAGTCTAAATCTTTCCGTTGTCATATATTGATAAATTTCTGTAATCTTCATGCTTCCCTATCTTCCTCTCTCCAATTTCTCTCACCTGTCTCTTTTGCTCTCTCAAGTTACATGGCTCTTTCCCTATCCATTATTCTTGGGGCCACTTTGCCTTCCTTATTTTTTTACCCATTCTTTCTTAAATATCACTTTTCAGTGAAGCCTTTGGTATAATTTTCTAAACTGCAAAACCTTTGGCTACTGAGCAAAAAATATGTACAGTACTGTAGAAAATACATTTTTAACAAGTTTTTCAGCCTTCATCTGCCTTATTTTCAATATTTAGTTTTCGATGCCCCTGTGACAGGAACTCTCTTCTCTTTTTTTTTTCTTGCTTTGTAAATAGCCATTAAGTAGAGGGATATTGTTAAGGATGATAATAGTAAGAAATGTTTTACCAATTGGTAGATTTGGACTATGCAACACTCTTGATGTAGAGGCAAAAAGGTGCTCCAGAAAGTTCAGAGCAGCTGCCAAAAAATTCTCAATGCAGCTGTGCCTTTTCCAGGAGTTCTGCAGTTGCCCTCTGTTGTTGTAATATCTTTGGTTTAAGGAGTTGCAGACAAGTGTTATACCTGCAACATATACCGTACCTTTTCTATGCTGTGTGTTATCTAGTCTATAGCATTTTTTTCCAAATTGTAACATGTTAGTTACTTGTGAAGCATAAATTGATACTTCGTTTAAACACTTGGAAGGTGCCTTCTCTTAATAGAATGACAATCAGCCAACCATTTCACCTGCTCCAGCTTACCACAGAAGCCTGAGAATCTTCTTAATTTTAAGTCATAAACACGAATCTGATGATATTTTTGGTTTATTCACAATTACCTGGGTAGCTCACAATAAAACAGACAATATAAAATACAATATGAATTTAAAAAAATGAACAAGGTAACTAAGAACAAGTACAAATTAAAAACAAAAACCCAAGATGGAGAATCCAGCCATCACTGAAAACATATACAAACACATTCCACAAAGGTCTCCACCCATTGTAGCCCAGGACCTTTAAGGAACTCCAGAATCCCATCAGGATGGGAGCCATCTGGATCTCAGGGAAAACCTAATTCCAGAGTCTGTGGCTGCAACTCCATCCAATTTTAAAAACAGAATCACCCCTATCTAAGTGGTCCAATATCCACAGCTCTTAGGTTTAGCTATTAGGTCTTGGTAGGATTGACCTGAAAACATCCCATCCAGACCTGCATAAGCCCCTAGTACATGTGTGCTTGTTTCTACATGTCTACTAAAATGTACTGGTCCTCCTTCCTCTGATTTCTGAAATTTAACCTGCTCTCAACTTTATATACAATAGGCAAAGTACATTTATCACAGGGCTTTATGAATAGTGGAAATTTATTGCATTGCACTTAAACCTCATTTAACCTTTTCTGCAGAAACAGCAATACTTTAACCTACAATGGCAAGAGTTTGTTGAATTCTAAATAAGCAGGCTATTTTTGAGTTAGGCTCTATATTTACAAGGGTTCTCTGATGGGATTTTTGGAGGTATGGTATTTATCTTCAGCCACCGCCACTCTATGGTGGGATATCTATATGAGCGGTAACTGGAATAGCTGTGGGCAGTAACATGTAGTTTCCAGAGAGCCATGTGTGATGAAACATGTATTTAAAACCAGACAAAGTCCACATTACTTTAGCAGCATCTCTCTAGTTCAATTGACCAGGTATTTATAAAAATGTCATTAAAATGTCAGCCTGCATGAAGAAAAATAGGACATGTGTAAGATACATACATGTGTGTTGATATTTGAATTCAGCAGAAAACCCTTGTTATAAGATGTTCTCCTGATTATATGTAGAGAGCTGTAAGAATTAATAATTAAGTAGCACAAACATCCCATAAAAGTGTTGATAATGTATAGTAGTTCTCTTGGATTCAGACTTACATGCTTAGACCAGCTATCAATGCATTCTAACAGATATAGCATATGCACCAAAGACAAATTCCTTGTGTGTCCATTCACACTTGGCCAATAAAGGATTCTGATCTGATCTGATCTGATCTGATCTGATCTGATATTCAGTACATTTGAAATAAAAGCCAGATTTATTAAGGAATGTGTTTTAAGAGAAAAGCCTCTAAATTACACCTTGAAGAAAACAGAAAAGAAAGGAGAGACATAAAATTCTCTGTCTCCTAAACAAAGAAATTCACTTAATTAACAATAGGCCAGGTGTGAAGACCTTTCCTGTCATCTATTTCTCACTATTTGCCCTAATAATCCAGGAGTCTTATACTGCATCTGCAAAGAGTATTTTCTTCAAATTTCAGTTTTTTTTTTTTACTGTTAAGGTTTCTTTTTAAAGGAGAGGCTATTAAAAATACTCAAACAATACTGGCATCCAGAACTTAATTCTTTTGATGATTTTGCCTCTAAACAAGAATCTAATTTCAGGAGGCTTCAGTAGCCCTGCTGAAGCTGTACTGGGGTGGTCTTTTGACTTGACCTTGATTTGAATAGACTTCCAAGAGTCTCCAGAAATCTACATAAAAGTTGTGCTAACAGTAAAAACTGCCCGGGGAACATAGGGGAGACATTCAAAGGTTACTATGCACCATTTTCTACCCATAATCTACCATTTCATTCCATCTTTATTCTGTTGCAGATATAGAGCTATTTTGAGTATGGGGCAGAAATTCACGTAAGAGCCGGAATTGCAAATGAGCCCCCAAACATGGGCTTCTGCAGAAGGGATGAGGAGAGAAATGATAAAATACGTGAAATATACCACAATGGAAATGCTGTGAGTTTTGTACTAGTAGCGGGTGTTGGGAATAGAAATATATAATTCCCGACTAATGTGATGAGATCATTCATGTTCATGTATCATCATTTATTATTAATATCATTTAAATGTATAAGTTTCCCAACACCCAGTGACACTGGGCAGCCCATTTTGGCATCACTGTTTCTCTGCAGGTGCTGCTGGCTCAACTTTCATGAAGAAACAAGGAAAAAATGGAGACTCCTTCACAAGAGAAACTGCCAGCAAACTTTAAGGAATGTGATTTGCTGACTTAAAATCGTTAAAGAAATGTCACAAAAAGAATTTCAGTCCTATAAGGAAATTAACGAACATATACTAAGACTCAGCTATAATTTCTTTGCACTCTGTTTTGTTTTTGTTTTTAGAGAAAAATTAAACATTACTGCTGAGAAACTGAAGAATAAAAATCCAGGTTTTTTTTCCCACTGGACAAGAAACATTAAAAAAAAAAGCCCACTAGTGGAACTTACATTAAGAAGATGTGGAGTGATTTCTATATGTGGTCTCAGTAACAAATTGGTTCACTAATGCTTTCAGAGGAAAAAGTAAAGCCTCCCTTGAGTTCTGCTAAATTCTTGGTTCTACTTTCTTATAAAAAATTACAAAATTACTTCATTGCCGTGGTATTTCATGGTGGTTCCCATTTCCAGTACTAGCTATGATCAGATTCTCCTTAGCTTTTTGAGATTAGCAAATGCTATGATGTATCTACATCTACAAAGATCAGAATCATGCAAGCCATGGTATTTCCCATGAGTAGGGAAGTGAAACACGGACTCTGAAGAAGCAGGACAGGAAGAGTATTAGTACTTTTGAACTTCGGCCTTGAAGAAGACTCCTGTGAATAGCATGCACAGCCAAGAAAACAAACCAATAGATCCTGAAACATAAACATAATAGATCCACTGTTCTCACTGAAGGCACAAATAAACATGCCCAAATTATCTTACTTCAGACATCTTATGTGAAGACCCAGCTCTCTGGACAAGGTTGTAATGCTGGGAAAAGTGGAAGGAAAGGAAAGAAGAGGGTGGCCAGCAGCAAAGTGGATGGACTCAGTTGTGATGGTGATGGGTGTAATGTTGGAAAACCTGAAAGACCAAGTCAGGAACAGATTGTCATAGAGTCTATGTGCTCACTAGAAGCCACTATGCTTCTCCCATAGATTCTGGGCAGTTCACAATAAAGAAATCATAATAAAATAGATACAAGATGGAGAGACCAGGTTAGGGACAGATCGCCATGGGAAAAGAAAATCTACCTATGTGATTGCTAGGAATTGAAAAAAACCTTGATGGTCTATAATCAAAGGGTCAAAATTTTCAATCAACATCTTGATAGGTAGTCATGCCTTTTTCCATTCCTCAGAAAAGTTAATGCATCAGGATGAAATATGATTGTGGAGGTGCACTGTGATTAAAAGCAAACTTCTTTTCCTGGATGCATCATGCCAATTAGCAAGTTGGTAACTCCATTGACCTTTTGGGATTTCCCTTTTCCTAAATTGGAGGAGAGTCATTTTTATTAACAAAAGTGTTGCATCCTCAGAGTCACCAAGATTTATTTATTTGTTGTTATTCTTCCCTTATTATTTTTAGAAATAACTCAAAATGGTGAAAATGCATAACATTTCTTCCTCCTCTGATTTTCCCCACAACAACAATCCTGTGAGGTGGGTTTGACTGAAGGAGAATGATTGGCCCAAAGTCACCTAGCCAGCTTCTATGCCTAAGGCAGGAATATAGTTCACAGTCTTCTAACCTGGTTCTTTAACCACTAGACCACACTGAGTGTCACATGTGACACATCTGGCTTGTCATTGTAAACAGTGATATGCAATGGCATTAACAGACCTCCACATAAGCTACATCTCCACTTGCTAGTATAAATTGCCTTTTATGAGTTTCCCTTTTGTTAAAAAACATCCTTTAATTTCACAATCTGAGAATGGGCGATGAAGTTGAGAAAACTATTTTGGTACAGCTTTATAACACACACCCGTGCACACACAATCACACCCCAAAACTCAGCTTACAGGCTCTGTTGACATTTTCAGGCCAGCCTGTTTTCCGAGGGATAGCTCTGGATTAATTTAATTTTCTTTTAATGCAAAGGAACTTCATCGCTAGACTAAAGTCACCATCTACTGTTTAATGTTGTTGGCTTTCGGGAGATGTGGCTTCCTTGAATGACACAAAAGCTGCCTGGAGTCTGAGACCGAAAATGGAAATGAAAAGACCTTAGAAAAAAGAAGTCTGCAAACAAGTGGCCCCTTCCTTTAAGCTTTCTGAAATATGCCCGTATAAAAAGCCAGGAGTAAACAAAATGCTGTGTTTAACAATCTCCAGGCCCTTGTAGTTTTCTCACAGAGCTGACCCCTCTAACTGTAACCGAGGCATATGGGTGAAGAAGAGAGGCCGGGAGAAAAAGAACAGGCTGACCCAGCTATGACCTTCCTGCTGCCAGGTGTGCCAAGGGGAGGGCTGGGGAGGTTGACACTTCAGCCCTGAGCATTTCTGCTCTCCAATTATGCTTTTACTCCAAGGAGCAGATAAAGAGACTTGCAGAGGGCAGAAAAGAAGGGGGTGTCTGGGAGACGCTTCTCCAGGAGGCAGCCAAAAGATAAAGGAGGCTGGTTACTAAATGCTGGGTGAACTTCTGATACCAAGTGAGGGAGAGGTGCTGCCCCACCAGAGAGGTGGAGAAAAGTGCAAAGGGCAGGAGGGCTCTTGATTGTTTGACTGCATGTCTAAGGATTGTGCTCTAATGTCGAAGG
>JANHJO010007032.1:21054-31712 GCA_032468235.1 Pseudoxyrhopus heterurus | reverse complement strand
TCTAGAGTGCCTGGAATGTTATATGGTTCTTTTAAAATTGTTATGTTGCTTTTATATTTATATATATACATTTTATCCTTGCATTTTACCTCTGTTGTGAGCCGCCCAGAGTCCTCTGGGAGTTGGGCGGCATATAAATACAACAAAATAAATAAATAAATAAACATCTTTAGAGTGTCCTCTTGTTAGTATCTTCGCAAATTTTATAGTCATGATATTCCATTTTGGGGGAGGAAACCTGATAACCAATGAAACCTATATTTAAAAAAAAATATCGCAATGCCTTTGCATTCTAGAGAGGAGCACATTCTAGAGAGGAGCACAGCATGATGTGTCTGGGTTTGCATTACGCCACTGTGGAAATAGGTGTAGGAAACAACCTGAAGACCAGCTGTCAAGATTATAGGCTGTACAAGTTACCCGGCACAAATACTGGGACTCGGCTTCTGCCAATGTGATGGGAGCAAATGCTTTATTGCCGTCTGGAAGTGTTTATTTTCTGGACATAAATTCAATGGACAGAGTCAAGGCATGTGTAGAAATAAAGCATACCATCATTTGAGCTAAGCTGACAAGGACAATTTACCGTACCAAGCATTCATTTTGGGCTGGTCAGGAGAAGCCAGGCTATTAACATGCAGAAATTCCCGCTGTTCCTTCTTTATTGTCCCTTCTCTGAACTTTGGGAATGGCATGTATTAACCCCTAGAGAGCCTTTGAGGCACAGCAGGCAGCTGGGGAGGAGACACTTGTGTAGGGCCCGGTAGGCATATGTACTATGTCCAGATATTATTGACGGTTGCAGTTTTCTGCCCGCATGAAAAGCCATGGCCTCTGAGTGTGTGCTGTCAAGAGGCCCAGCGGAGGGCTTAAAATATTTCCCCAAAGCGGTCTCAGTCCCACACATCAACTGAAACTTGCTTCAGTAACAAAGTTTGTCTATGGTCCTGACTTGTTTTCCACAGGGCAGGTGGGGATGGGAAGCACACCAGGAAAACAAGCTGTCAACCTTCCTCTAGCTTACATGAATGTGTGTGTGTGTGTGTGTGTGTTTAAAAATGTGGATTTATGTGAATTAGAGTGTATATGACCTGGATGACTGAGAACCGCCATAGACATGTATGTATGTATATGTATATATGTATGTATGCATGTGTGTGTGTATATATGTGTGTGTGTGTGTATACACAGAGAGGGTGAGAGAGAACAACCATAGACAACAGACACACCAACACACACAGACAGACACAGAAAGAGAGAGAGAGAGAGAGAAAGAAAGAGAGAGAAACACCCATAGAATCTATCAGTAAATCCCTATAGATAGAAGAATTCTTTTTCAATGAATCTAGTATTAACCATTATTTTTAGTATTGAATTGGGCAATTTTAAACAAAAATATTTAGAAACTCCCTACCCTTTCTAAATGGAAATTTCAACCATGTGTGTCCCACATCAGCAAAGTCTGAGATGGTATCATCCATCAAGAGGCTTCCAGTCTCAACTGAGCTCAACTAATATTATTAATAATAGTCCTCAGACATGGCTGACATAAAGATGTTAAAACTCTTATGATATGACAAAAAAATCACTACATTATCATTTAGTTACACCAGACCTATCTTAAACAGATAGTCATGCGATAATCTTAAGCCATTCTCTCTTGACCATGATTTATTTATTTCTTTAAAGAGCAACAGTAAGCAGGGTGTGGAAGAGAGGTGCAAAGAGGCAGCTGATCCTGTTTTCATGCTGTTTATTTAGTTGAAAATGCTCTGTTGAAGTTGATATATACACCATAGATAAATCAGGGGATCTCCTAACTGTACCTCATCCATCCTTTCCCAATCCTGGAGAGACATGCTTAATTGGATCTCCTTGGCTGCCATTGGCATCTCAACAAAGCTATGACAGACAAAAAGCACTGTTTTGCATCCTGCCTAATAAGGCCCTTTGTTTTTAATAAAGCTGGGCACAAATGGCCTTTTGAGATGGGGTGAACAATTTCACAGTACTGCTTCAGAAGAAGGAGAAATTCTTGGATATTTCCTCAAGTAGTAGTGGTAAAGCATCAGGAGAAGAACCAGGACCTTCAGGGCTGAGAGGATCCATAATCTCCTTTCTCAGATTGATGCCCCTCCCCCCCCAAGATGTGTTGGAAGTCTATGCTGCAGAAGTCCTATGCTGTCCCAGTGGACAATGATAGCTGATGTGAAAGAAGACTGTTGAGCAAGTTGAGTAAGATATACTTGGTCTGATCCAGCCATATATATGTGCTGCGCATAAGCATATACTGTACTCACCATGTCCCTAGTTTGTAGGAAATATTTACTGTTTCAGAGGCCTCAGTTGCCATCCTGTGTTTTCTCTCTGAAGTGGAAGGCAGCCAAATATTTGACTTGCTATTTACAAATGTCTAAATATAGAGTTTTCAACAGGCGAAACAGACAGGTCTTGTTACTAAACCATGAATAAGCATCTGCCTAAACCATGACCTAATGGTTTATTGTAAATTGCCCTCTATGTCATGGAGGGAAATTTCAAATAGTGAAATATTTACACAAATACAGAGTATATTCTTTTTTATTTGAAGGTATACAAAGAACGCATTTTTTTTTACTGTGGATAAAATAGAGATAAGAAGATATCTATTTTATAGGAGAACAATATATATATATATATATGTGTTTTAACTTCCCTTCACGCAACCTGGACAGCTTGTAACTGAGTCAGGCACTGACATCACTTTCAAGTGTCCCGCCTGGGAAGAATAGCCTTGCCCGCAGGAAAGGTCACTGTTTGAAGAAGTTCACATGATTTCATAACCAAACAGTATGTCCCAGGGCAGTGGAGGAGGCATAATGCTATGAATGGCTGCCTGGTGGACTAGCAGGTTCAGGGCATACTCTAACATCCTTTCAGTGCAATTCAGGAGAGGATGTTAATATTTATAAAAAATGTATTCCATTACTGACTTGGCTTTTCATCTACAATTGTCAGGCCACAATTTGCTTTCAGATTCTCACAGCTAGCATGGTGACCCTGAACTAACAGCCTTCACATCTCCTGCATAGACTTGGCATTCACTTTAGTTGGAACCTCTTGCTAGCTGTCAGGAGTCACTGCTTTAAACCTTTTAGTGAATCTTTCCCAACTTGATTCCTCAAGGTGTTGGACCCTGAATACCATTATTCCCAATCAGAATGACTTTTGGAATTCTAGAATTTGAATATTCAACACAATTGGAGGGCATTAGAAAAGGTTACTTTTATCAGAATGGATTGAAATATAAGTGTAGTTTTATGGTTGAGAGATTGCATTTAGATCAGCTTCAATCTCATCCTTGTTATGAATTCAGCTTGGTGGCCTTAAGTGCAAGATACACTCACCATTCTCTGCCTTCCTTCTACAGATCTGACTTACACATCTTGTGTCAGTTTTGTTGCAGCAAAAACAACATAACAAGACACGACAAAAGAAACTGTAAGTGCACAAAATGTTTCCCCCCCCATAAAATGGGGGATATTGAAGAAAATTATCCTGAATGGGTAGCTTACACAAAGAATTGTTTATCCTAATACTACCTTACTTTTTTTCTCAGGGTCATTCTTAACCATTTCTTTGCTAAATTACACAGAGGAGTCCTAAAGTGGTGAAAGGATTATGCAGAACTTGCTTCTGTTTGTTCTATTGGCAGGACCCATGTGAGAACTCTTAGAGCACCTTGAAAGCTTCTGTTCAGTATAGGTCCCTTTTGGCTTGTAAAACTGTACTGGATGTTCCTTACATATTTATGTCAAAATAATGATTAAGGCAACCTCTTCCTTCGTTTCACTCCTTATACTACTGATGCCAACCTATAACTGTCTTATTTTCTGCTCACTTCAAAATCTTGGGAATGCTCAGGGAACATAAGTCCATCAATGGTCCCTCCAACCGACTAATAGAAGAAGGGGGGAAGGCTTTAAATTATTGCTGCCATATTTCCCTGAGTAATAAATATCCGATTCCCCTCTGTATATTCAAAAGAAGGAGAAAATAAATTGTTAGTGCCTCAGTACAACAAAAAGGAGCAGTTGCTGCAAGAAGAGCTGACTGTAAAACAAAGATGCCTCCCCTTCTGCTTCTCTTTAAAAGAGGAAGCAAACAATGAAACTGATATGATAACATGTCAGAGTTTTGTAACCAGCTCTTACCATGCTGGTTTGTTGCTATACTAATAAGACTAGGGGAATGTAGTTCTGTTTAATCCAAGCTATGTTGGCTACTAATCTTGCTGTTTGTCCTGGGAGTATAATGGCCCGGGCATGTGATCAGGGGTGAAGTAGACAAGAATTGCACCCCCTTTTGCATCAGAGACTAGGTGGTTCTACAGATGTGTTTGCCAAACTTCATAACTTTAAGATACATGGATTTCAATTCCCAGAATTCCCCAGCCAACATTAAATAGAGAATATTGAATGGAGAAATTAGACATTAAATGGAGAAAATTCCTGACAGGTCAATTAATCAGGAGAATGATTTGCTTCCAGAAGTTGTGGTGCCCCGACACTGGAAGTTTTAAAGAAGAAATTGGACAACCATTTGTCTGAAATAGTGTAGGGTTTCCTGCCTGAGCAGGGAGTTGGACTAGAAAACCTCCAAGGTTCCTTCCAACTCTGTTATTCTGTTTCTGTTATTTAAATATGCCAAGTTTGAAAAATACTATTGTAAAATAATGTAAAATGAGGCTAACCTATAATAGCCTCAAGCATATCTATATAAGAACTTTGGAAATTTCAATGGACTCTTCCAAACCTGCCCTTCAATTCCAGTTGAGAATTTGTCAAAGTCAGGAAAGATCTTTGCTACTGCCCAATGGTGGGTGGCACACACATGTTTTGCTATTGCTTGGGGGGGGGAGAGTTTGAGATGATAAATGTAGAGAACATTCAGAAGCTCCATTTGGTTCAGAATAGAGTAGCATGATCATTTTTGGACATATCTGTCTTTTCCATGTTATATCTTTGCTTTCTGAGCTGCACTAGCTTCTAAGTTTGCTTTTGGGTGCAATTCAAGGTCCCAGTTTTACCTATAAAACACTATATGGAGCAAGACCTGGGCTACTGAGAGACTCCTTACACTCATTGTTTCTCTTGGTCACATTAGGTTGGAAAGAAGGACTTAATCCAGATCCCATCTACTACAGATTGTCATCTTGTAGGCCCCAGGAAGGGAGCTTTTTCCATAGCAGCACATGCTCTCTGTAATATATACTGTATATATCTGAGTTTTGACTGGCCCCACTATGCTTATCTTTCAGAAAACTTTGAAGTTGTAGTTGTTTTTATAGACATGGGAGCCAGAGAGTCTCCATCTTTGATGAATGGAATATTTGGGAGCCATTTTGTATTAGTTAACTAGGAACTGTATTTTTAATTTTTTAAAATAAACATTGTCTTTGGCATAGCAATATACTTAGACTTATATATCACTCCATAGTGCTTTACAGTGCTCTCTGAGCAGTTTTTAGAGACAGCATATTGCCCTCAACAATCTGGGTCCTCATTTTACTGGCATCAGAAGAACGAAAGGCTGAGTCAAC
The DNA here is from genome assembly GCA_032468235.1 of Pseudoxyrhopus heterurus. Lineage (NCBI taxonomy): Eukaryota > Metazoa > Chordata > Lepidosauria > Squamata > Pseudoxyrhopus > Pseudoxyrhopus heterurus. The sequence continues at coordinate 26,131 of JANHJO010007032.1, read as the reverse complement.
CTTGAGCCAGGATCGAACTGCTGGCTGTGGGCAGAGTTAGCCTGCAATACTACCCTGCACCACTATGGCTCATAATATTCTATTTTAATTTTGGTTAGCTGCTGAATGTCACACTGGTGAGGTAGACAGGAATACTGTATTTATCTTGGATAGATTAGATTAGATTAGAAACTGGAGCTATAATCTACACTAAAGTGGAAGTAGAAATCATGAATATTTTGAGTTCAAAAGCTGGGAGACTAAGACAAGAACACTTCAAAGTCAATCTTGAGCCATCACAAGACCCATTATCACAAGACCCTCACCTTGATATGACCTCCCCATCACAAGACCTACTGACTACACAAAGCACTTATAAACAGAAGAATACTGACACTGACATCCCCTAAACTCCGCTGAAGATCAGAGGTGCTATTCAGCCAGTTCCGACAGGTTCCGGAGAACCAGTAGCAGTAATTCAGAGAACCGGCAAATATCATCTCTGATTGGCTGACCATGGCAAATACCACCTCTAATTGGCTGACAGCATAGCCACGCCCACCAAGCCATGCCCACAGAACCGGTAGTAAAAAAATTGAATCCCACCACTGCTGAAGATGTTACCTAGCCAGGTAATGAAACATTTGGAAACCAACCCACAAGCTAGGAGAATGAACCTCCACTCTCCTTCTGCGCCAGAGCTACAGATACTTTCCACCATCTCACACTTCAAAGTGTTGTAAAAGAAAACACTAGCTTTTAAAATCAAGTATGCTTGTCTCAGTCTTCCAATGCTGCTGGTGCTGTGAGATCACAGAGAGCAGACTTGCTTTTGATGTGGCACAGAATCCTCTTAAATTCTTCTAATGGCTCAGTACTAGACATTTTATTTATTTAGCCAGGATCTATTTCTTATAAAGGGGGGAGGGGGAATGGTTTATGGGACTACAGTACCCAGCATCTCTCTAAATCAAGAGAAAATCAGGATTGGTTAAGCCAGATGTACCATCCATTTCCAAAAGGCCTTTACTTGGTCTAAAAGACAGAGTATCTGAAGAGAAATTCAGAAACAGTTAAAGGGGACAGAGAAGAGAGAAAAGGACTGACAAAATCCTTACAACATGTACCATATGGTTTGACATTTACCAGATTAGTTAAACATTTCTACTGGGGATAAATATGCCCAGATATCTATGTGGGGGGGAAAATGCATGAGACAAAGACTCATGCAGCATATTTATGTTCAGAGTCAATTCTGTTTCCCCCTTCCATTTTTCTAGCCCCATTCAGGGACCTGAACATATAAGGTCCAGAAAGTATAAACTCAAATTAACCCTTATATTTTTCCAGAGGTCTGGGATATCCAATGAAGACAATGATGTTTAATGAAAAGAAGAAGAAGAAGGAACCAGAAGGCATTTTCTTCAGAGTTTCAGTTTCAGTTGAGCTGGTTTTTGTTTTTGTTTTAAAGCAAAACTCCCATCTCATCCAGAAGCTGCTCCTTTGGAGCGCCAAAAAGCATGAAAAGTTTGTCAGAATCTATTTTCAGGGTTCCCTGTTGCCCGTGGAGAGAAGATGGTGATGGCTGCCAAATTGATTCCAGGCCGGCTGATGCAGAGGAGGTGACTGTTGGTGCCCAGCTTCTGGTGCAAGGCGTGCTGCTCTGTGGTGAACAGCCCTAAAGCCATAGATTTCATTTGATCTTTGCAAAGGCTAACATCTGTCTGCTGTCATTTTAGGAAGATTGATGACAGGCTGAGAAAAAGGGAAAGGGGAAGGCTGGTTGGTGGAGAGGAAAAGAAGCTGTATAGGTGGATGGCAGATCTCAGCAGTCCCAGTGGCAGTAGCTGAGATTGGCAAGGGTCACCAGTGCAGGTCCAGCAATTCTCTGTAGCAGTGGTACAAAGTAGCCCGGGTATCCCTAGTAATTGCGCCAGGTTGTTAGAGCCAACTGCTGAGAGTCTCTCTCTCTCTCTCACACACACACACACACAACAATCCTCCCTCCTTCTCTCTCTCTTTTGCACCTTGCATATCTTGGTCAATTACTCGCACCGCAAACATTACAGAGCTAAATGCTATGACAGCCATAAGAATGTGGTTCACTGTTATTTTAATGTAACTGGGCAATGCAAGGTAAAGCTATTAAACATCATTATTATTATTATTTATTTTTTAGAGCATCTTGAAAGAAACGAACTGATATGGACATCAAATGGGTTTTAGTGATATTCTCTTGAATATTCGAGAGGGGAGCCTAAGAGAAATGTTCTTAAATTGGTGTTTTTTTTTGGAGGGGGGATGATTACTCTAGCAGAGAGGAGGGTTCTGACTTGGCTGCTTTGCTTTTATCCCCAGATATACAACATGAAACCCCCCCACCCCTGCACTCGTAGAGAGAGGAAGCCCCCTCAGGCAGATGGTTTAGCATATTACCATGAAAGAGGAACAAGGTCTAAGTAAATTAATTTATTGGTTCTGCATTTTTAACTGCCAAAGAGGAAGTATGAGTCTGTTAGAGAGTAGCAACCAGCATAGAAAACAAATGTGCAAGATTATTGAATTGTAATCTTAGATAAGTCAATCCAACACTATCAGTTTCTTCCTCCCTCCCATTTTATTTTTCAGATCAAATGTTTTTAATATCCTGTGATGTTTGATTAAAATAAAAAGGAGACCAACAAAAGTCATTAGCATACCAAGATAAAAAAAAAACAGCCACACAAACTCAGCTTTAGCCACTTGTATGATCATGATATCATTCCATTTCCCTTGAGTTCCTGGTGGCCCAAAATAAAGGTCAACAAATGGATTGTTTGTCTTTGGTATCAATATATATATATACTGTATATATAGATAAGAAAATCAAAGTAATTTACAGACATAAGTAGCAACACTGTAAAGAAACTCAGTTGTATATTGAGTAGAATGGAAAACATATTCTTTGCTGTGACTTTTCAATATGCTTCGACAAAAGGATGATTGAAACTTATCTTCCTTCTTACCACCTGACCAGCATGATAGCAAGGATGGTAGTCTAACCTGAATACAAATCACTTGGAACAAGGCAATGCAGATCTAGCCAGGAAAGCAGGATATGATTGAGAACTCATATTTCAGTTGGTGATGATCAAAGAGCTGGACGCAGAATATATAACAAAGAGTCCCTTGGGAGTTGGGCGGCATATAAATACAACAAAATAAATAAATAAATAAATAAATGTTGGGTTCACGCTTCTATTTCTGGAAATGTTGCAGCACAGATCCCACAAACCTGACATCAAAAACAAAGAAATGTTTCCTGCTAATGTGGGTGAATGGCGGAGAAAAGAAGGGAGTCAGATGAGCAGATGATAGAAAAGGGATGTGTAGGCAATCAGAAATCTTGGGAAGAGCAAAGCAATAAGGTCATTACATTAGACAAATGGATGTGTGTAATGGATATGTTCTTCTTTTATAAGTATTGGTAGTTTTCTTTCCTTATTTCTACAGCATTGGGTACATTAGGCCTATCCAAAGACTTAATAAATTTTAATCTGTTTTGCTTCCCAGAAAAAAATGGCAGGAAATTATATTTATTATTTTGCCACTGAATGTTGATACTTCATTAGTAGGAGACTTTGTGAATTGCAAAAATAAAGGACTGTAGGGATGCCTACAGATTGCCCACATTCTACTCTTTATCACTTTGAGTTATGAAACAGTTAAGTCAATGGTGACTAACATTCTCACGGATAAGGAATTGTCCTATGGTGGGAACTTTACTGAACATAGGGTTCTCTGGAGTCCAACTGGCCATTTATTCACTATTTATATTGGTCACTGATGTGATACACTGTCTCTAGCTGTTGTTTTGTGCAAACAGAAAGTGCTCTTTAGAAAAGCTACACTTTGCAGTTAATAAGTAGTGATGAACAAGTAGTCTTTTGAGGCAGCTTAACTCTTCATTATTGATGTTTTCCTTGTAGAACTCTTGAGAAGCAGCTGTAGAATTTGAAGATTCTGTAGATGACTGTTTGAAGAACCAAAGGGACAATGTTATTGACTGAGTCACTCAGTATCAACACTGATTAAAAAGGGGGAAGTGACTGAGGAAGAGAAAAATGAGGTTAGGTCTAAAATGCGATGTGCATTTCTCTGGTATCAGCTGGGCTGATAAAAAGGCTGAGATGGAGAGATAAATTTACACACAGGAAAATAAGAAGAGATAACAGATTGCCTTGCCGTGCATAATATTTCCCACAAGTGATGAAAGACATAAGAATGGACTTCAGATTCTTGTAAAGATGATGAGATATTGCTTTCTAAATCATATATCTAGAAAGTTGACCTGGGTTGGCTTCTGAGTAATGAGCTGAAAGTTCTTAATAACACTGCTTTATAGCAGAATGTCATACCCCAGTTTTAACAGTTTTATTTCAGCTTTGCAGTTCTTGGACAGATAAACACACACACACATACACACACACACACACCCCTCTCAGGCAGTTAGTTGCTGCATCATCTAATGCACTGGGGTCAAGCTAGGCTCAAGGACAATTTTGAAACAGGAAGACAATAATAAAATACCCTCCAATGTTTCACTGATAAAAATAGAGATGCCCTTGTGTTTGTGCAAGACTCTCATTTCCACACAAGGATGAAGGTGGCTGTTCATTCTTCCTCCATAATCCCCACTTACACTTTTACCAATCTTACTTCCTCCAGCTGTCTTGTACTAAAAAAAACTCCCATTGCCCTCATGGATAATCCTGGAATGATATGAGTCTGAATGTTGGGAGGAGTCAATGTGAGATAGTTTTTTGAGGAAAGCCAATGCAATTCTAAGTTGAATTAACAGAGGGATATAATCAAGATCAAGGGAGATACTAATACCATTCTATAAAGCCTTAGTAAGACCATACCTAGAGTATTGCATCCAGTTTTGGTTACCATATTATAAAATAGATGTTGAGGCTCTAGAGAGAGCGCAGAGAAGAGCAACCAGGATGATTAGGGGACAGGAGGCTAAAACACACGATGAACGGTTGCAGGAACTGGGCATGGCTAGTCTAGTGAAGAGAAGGACCAGGGGAGACAGGAGAGCATCTTCCAATAT
>JANHJO010007031.1:0-14083 GCA_032468235.1 Pseudoxyrhopus heterurus | reverse complement strand
ATTAATACACCCCTCAAAACAGCGGCCTAGCCCTTTTTTCGAGGGTCAAAAGGCCCGGCCTTATTTTCTAAGAAACACGGTAAGTCTAAGTGCTATTGCTATTGCTATCAGCAAACTACACTTAACCTTTCTTGTTGTAACCTATAGGCTAAACTCAAAGGTTCATTCAGACTCTTTGGCTTGGAATCCTAAATTAATATATTAAACAGTCTACAGCAGAGAACCAGCTATTCAAGTTTTTTCTTTCCAATGCAATCAAACACACTAAAAAGGAAAATGCCTAAATCATGTTTACAGTACACTGTTGCTTGCAGCTGATGAGAAGAAACTGAACCTTGCATTAACTTGCTGGGAAAATTAGCACATAAATTAGACCTCAATCAAATCTTCTTGTGATAGAGTGATTAATAGTTTTCTGTATAAGAATGTTTATGTGTTGCATGACTCAGAATCCTTTGAATCAACACAATATACCTGAATTTAAGGGTTGTAAAAGTGTTAATTAAAATGGGAAAGGGAGGGATTAGTAAAGATAATATTTATAGTGAACTGTGTTTTCTTTTGTCTATTACATTTTAAGATCTCTTAATTTTTAATTTTACTTTTTCCAAAGTATAGTTTGCTCCATTTTGTTTCCAAACTGGTTTACACATAGATACATAAATACATCTTTCGATCCCTTTAAGGTTAGGGATTACTTTAGTTTATAATTTATTCTCAAAATAATTTACTTGATGTAACCCAGTTTTGCAAACTGTTTTTTTTTCCTTCAAAGTGTATACACTCTCTCCTAACACGTGCCATTTTCCATACATTTTTTTGGGATGCAACACAGCAGTCAAGAAATATTAGCATATGGTTTCAGGAAGTGTGAATTCATTAAATGCAAACATTTTCCAGTTATTGCTAAAACATCCAAATTCACAGCACCCTATCACAAATCAATGCCTTGTCATTTCCATACATTGCCAAGCAAGTTACACACTCTAGGAATAGAGCTCTACTTGAAGTAGCTTTTCATAATTATATACTAAGTCTGTGCTTATGTCCAAATTAATTCAGAAGAAAATTCCATAATGAAAGTGCAGAATCTTTTTAAAGCAGCCATATCTTTCTTCAGACTTCCTCGTGAGTCTCAAAAATGATGTTTAGGGAATCTTTATAACATTATATACCTGATTTTATAAAGTTGTAACTTTACCTTAATTAAATTATGTTTGGGTTACTAGAGTGAGATAATAATGAGAAACCCTAACTAAGAAATAATGACAGTGTAAGCACTGTAAATGAAATCGTTTTGATTCATACTTAGTGATGCTTGAAATAAAACTACTGTAATCAATTTATCATGAATGATATGTCCCAGTGATTTCAGTGCAAATACTGAATCCAATTCATGTTTTCATTATAACTATTTGGAGGTCTTGTAAGCATACACCAGCTCTAGTGAGCATTTGATATAGGCTAAAATTGTTCCTTTTCAGTTTAGAGCACCCCATCATAATTATCCATTTAACTCAATAAGGCTTAATTATTTCTCCTCAATTAACAGAAGCCTAGCTATAATGATCAATTTAAGGGTTTGAACAATAAGGGGCTGAACCTTGATGTCATGGCAAATTGTTAGTGTGAACTGAACTCTCTAGTGAATTGGCATCCACTTGCATGTTTCTAAACAGCATATTTAGCAGTGCAGTTGGTTTCTAAACCAATCAGAGGACAAACCATTAGGAGTAATCTAGTGATCTTTTGAAACCTTGAATGAATGCAAGTCAGCCCAGATGAATTATATCTCGAGGTGTTAAAGGAATTGGAGGGTGTTATTTCAGAACTATTGACTTGGAGAACTCCTTTAATACAGAGGAAGCACCAGAAGATTAGAAAGAGTGAATGTTATGACTTTAAATATGGCCCAAGGAAGTACAGATGTTGGTACCTGGGGAAATTCTAGAAAAGATTGAACAATAGATTTGCAAGTGCTTAGAAAGGAATAAAGTGATTGTAAGAAACAGACCTTATTGCTTGCCAAACAGACCTTATTGCTTATTTAACAAACTGACCACATTAGTAGTCGAAGGAAATGCTGTGGTTATATTTGTGATGCAGTGATGGGATTCAAATTTTTTTACTACCAGTTCTGTGGGCGTGGCTTGGTGGACGTGGCTATGCAGTCAGCCAATCAGAGGTGGTATTTGCTGTGGTCAGCCAATCAGAGGTGGTATTTGCCAGTTCTCCGAATTATCATTACCGGTTCTACCGAACCTGTCGGAACTGGCTGAATAGCACCTCTGTTGTGATGGCTTCTCCTGATGCTGGCTTAGGTGATGAGGAAGAGCTGACTCCATGGACTTTGGAGAAGGGTGCGGAGGAGCATCAAAAAGATGCCAAGGTCTCCAAGCAGCGAGTGAATGGGCCAAAGGAAGAGGATTAACCAGGAATCTCAGAGGAGCATCAGGGGAATAACTGGACAAGCACCTTGCTGAAGAAGAAAGGAGAGAGATGTGGCTGCAGCTGGAGGGCTCAGGGATCCAGTTAGAAGTGCAGGGCAGGTGATCAGCAGGGATGAGTAGGAATTGCCTCCTTCACCAGATCCCAGGGCTTGCAGGGCTGAAAGAAGGCAGGTGCAATGGAAGTCATAGAGGCTACTCGCCCCTCCTAATGAGTTACACCAGCATACCCCTACTTAACAGGAACATTGTGGGGGAGTGGCATTAAGGGATGATGGTGTTTAAACAAATCCTTTAAACTCTTTGTGTGTGTAGTCTGGACTAGTGTTCTTGGGCTTGGTAAGGCATTTGATAAAGTTGATCATAGATATCCTTTTAATAAAATGGAAGAATGTGGGTTGGATGATCCCATCACCAAATGGATCTTCAGCAAGTTGAAAAACTATTTCTAACCTGTGGTTCTTAATGATTTCATATCAATATGAATGGATGTATCCAATTTGGTATTCAAAGTCTCTGTTCTTGGCCCAATGATATTTATCATTTTGAAACAGTACTTATATGAGTTCTGGAAAACAAATACTATTCTCCTACACACTCAAGGCTGAAATCCATCTCAAGCTAAGTAGGCAAAATGAAGCTGCCTAATAACTCTGGAAGAGAATGAGATAGATAGCAAAACCTAGGTTGCTGTTTTTTTTCCTTGTTGTGAAGGGAGTTAAAATATGGATACAACAAAAGACACTATTTATGTTGGAAGTTTCTAGTATCAATAGAAAAGTGGGACTTGGGTTTCTTTAAAAGAGTAAAAGGTGGACATGTTGGATCAGCCTACAGTAAAGTCACCCATGTTGCTATCAGATTCTATATTCTTGCAGTGAAGTGTGTCATGATTTACACTACTTTTGAAGTCCTATATATCATTTGTAGAGGTTGTATAACCTGTAATCTCAGGATCTTAGGGCTGTTCTGCAAGTTCCTCTGATAAATAGCCCAGTAACCACTGTAATTGTACATGCCAATAAAAGATACTGTGTCACATCTAACTCCAATCACTTCCATTCCTTTTTTATTTTTCCCACCTCAGAAGAGATAGAATAGATGTTCATCAAATTTGCAGAAGACACAAAGCTGGGATGGAGGGAAGATTGCTAATACTTCAGGCTGAAAGTTCAAAAGGATTTTGATAGAGTTGAATATTGGGCTTAATAAAAAAAAAAAACAGTGGTGGTGAAAAATCTAGGATTCTATAGATTCTACAGTAGGAAGAAAAAAACAGGATCACCGATACGTAGCTGAGCAGTATTATTTGTGAAAAACATCTGAGAGTTGTGGGTAAACACTCAGTAAAGCACAATTTAAGTATGAGCCAGCAGTATGTGCAACTGCCAAAAAAAAAACCTAATGAAACTTGGGGCTACATCAATGAAACTATAACATCAACATCACAGGAAGTGATAATTCTGCTATATGCTACACTAGTCAGATTAAACCTGGAATACTGAGTTTAGTTCTGGTGAGCATAATATAAAAAGACTAACGATGAACTAAAAGGATGCAAACAAGAGCAGCAAAGATGGTGAGAGTCTTGAAAATAATTCTGATAATGCTTAAGTGAACTTGGTTTGTTTAGTCCACGTTTACAGAAACATAAAGGAAATATGATAAAACATTTGGGAATGTGGATTTACTCTCCACAGCCCCTGAGGGAACCAACACGTGGAAATTTTAAAGAACACTATCCAAACTCAAAATTAGGAGGAATTGCCTAAACACAAAAGCTACTAAAATAAGTTTGTTTGCTGGAATCATGGGTGCTCCATCACTGGAGATTTTGCAACAAGGTTTCTTGCCAGGTTTTCTTTCTATACTCTGTATATGCATACATGTATATGAATGTAAGAATGTAAGTCTGTCTATATATCTCCCAATTGAAAGCATCATTGAGGGTCCTTCTGAATGATACTTTGATTTATTCTCAGCAAGGGTCCTATAATTAATATGACCTTTTGATAAGGTAGGGATATGTAATAATAAGATAAGTGCTCTCAGGAGAGCTATTAATAATTCCCAAGCAATTGTTAATGTTAGAGAGGTTTCTCCTGCATGTATTCTTTTTTAAAAAAAGTAAAAAGTTTCTCAACTGACAGACTGTGATTTTAAAAATGTGGAAACAAAAGACTGACTTTGAAGAAACAAATATGGTACTTAATCCCTCCGACAAAAAAGCACATATTCTATGTTATTTAAATTGTACATTTTGGGTACTAGTAAATTTCCCTAATAAAATGAAAGGATGGAATAAGAAGCCTACACAGACTTTTAAAAAAATCAAGAGAGACCCATTTGACTTAAGATGACTAAACATTGTTTTTCCACAACTTAACAGGTGGTTTTATTTCTTCATGTCAGATGGTATTTGTAGCATGGGAATTTTCATTTCCCTCAACATCTGGTCCTTCTACCCTGTGATTTTATAATAAAATTCAGAAATAACAATATTCCATTACTTGATTCGACTTGATGTTTGTTTTGTTACTTAGACAGCAAACTTGCTGTGGTACATAATAGTTAATGACCAGCATATGGTAAATCTTTCCAACATACACAAAAACATACATTTTTGGGGATTTCAAAGGAAAATGGCATTGAAAGAAATTAATCCTTATTTGAAAAGAAGGCAAAGACAAATTGTCTTTTTGCCCTAGGTTTATATTTCTTTTCCTGTAGGTGCTTAAGGCAGTGAATGAAGAACACTCTCCTCCATTCTTCCACACAATAATAAACTTGTATTAAACTGAGTGCAAGTAATAAACTTATACTGAATCAGAAATATAGAATCAAGGTTGCCTAGTGAATATCCATGATTGAGGATAGATTCCAGCCTAGGTCTTCCTGTTGGAACCCATCATTTTACTTACTACCTTTCTTCCCTCATTAACTACCTCATTAAATAAGTTGAGTGATATACTTATAATGATTGGTTGCACAATTAGTCATATCCTTATACTGGATTTGGCATTTTTTGTCTACCTAATGACTCCTTCCCAATGATGTTGCTGTTTAATAGTATTAAAGGTATGGTTGCAGGATGTAAGCTCTTGCAGGATGTAAGCTGTTGCAAGTAAAGTGAGACTTGGATCTCTCCACACTGGAACAACTTCTAAACTACTGTACCACCACTTGCACTATCTACATCCATATCCAGAACCATCCTTTAAGAGATGGACCTTGTCCAACAACTCAATAAAAATCAGTATGTTTATTGACTGCAACATGTCATCTAGATTTTGAAAGGAGAAGAAAAATGAAAATCTAACTGTGGGATAATATACTTAGTCTAAAAAGCAACAGTTTTGACTTTGACTGTTGTACTGAATTGTGTTTGAACATTTTCAAATTGGCTGGATTTTTATTTATTTATTTAGTGTATGGCAAATACATGGACTTATAGTGGTTCAAATGTTAATGTCCAGTCCACCCAGCCATTCAAGGATAGGGTGATCTGTGTTGAAAAAATCAGACATTGGGCTGGTGTACGCTCTTAATGGACATTCGGACACAATGTGATGGATATTTTTTCAAGGAGCACCACAGTCACACTGAGGGGTAGAGTCAAGACCCCACTTAAACAATGAGTCCTGGCAGGCACCAAGTTGGGTACAGATCCTGTTCAGAGTTGACCGATGCTGGTAAGGAAGGTCAAAACTGGCACCTTTTGTGTAGGGTGATCTAGGTAACTGCCTGTATCTGGGCGTTCAGCAGCTTATTTGGCTTTCCACTGTGTATTGATGTCAAAGTTGTTAGACAGCTGTTGAGCGAGTACTAGAGAGGGCTTCCTGGGTTTAAACCTGCCAATTGATAGATGAGGAAGATCAGCATGCACAGGAAGAAGTGGGTTTCTCATAATTTTGTTGTACCCCTTCACTAAGGCTTCCTGCCTTCGTAGAGCTGGTGGTGCAATGTGGCTCAAGACAGGGAGCCAGCAAATCGGAGTAGATTTTAAGTAACCACTTATGATCCTCATTGTATCATTTAGTCTAGCATCAATCTTGCTAGTGTGGCAGCTATTAAGCCAAACAGGGGTGCAGTATTCAGCTGTGGAGTAGACCAACCCTAGTACTGATATTCTGAGAGTAGAGGCTGAGGCTCCCCATCCTGATCCTCTTAGTTTCTGGAGTAAGTTGTTCCTGGATTTTTGAGTAACAAGGATAAAAACCAATAACTGTTCTGAATCAGCTATAGTTTTAGGAATTATATACTAAAGTAGATTTAATAGAATGATTTACAAAGCATTCATGGGAAAAAAAACCACTTAGGCATCAAATAAAAAAAATCCTTTTCTGAAAGTAGTAGATTCCTTAAAGGCCTCACACCTCCATCATCATCTGTCACTTCAGGATTTATTATGATTTTTTTAGTTTAAAATTATTTTGGCAGGCAATATTAAATGTTACTTGATCTGATAAAATAGAATTTATTCAAGCATCTTTAAAATGGGGATACAAAATGGCAGTGACATTTCAGGTTACAGCATGATTTGCCTTTCTAGACAGCTATTTGAATCGTTTTGTATGAGTTCCAGGAATGATTTAATATGCCTTGTTATACTGCTAGGAAAATTTAATAGATGCAAATCAACTTTACTAAATGTCACAAGAGAAGAAAGGTTAAAGTTGGCAGAGCAAAGTAGAAAAGAACGAAAAATCTGGCACTTGAAGTTTCTTCAAACGAATCATGTTTGCCTAAATGCTAGTTGCCATCTCATCTCATGAGAAAATGAAATTATCTTATGAAAATTATCTTATTTTCAGTGACAATGAAACCACATCCAGTGAAAATTAAAACACACTGAAACAATGAAACCCTTCTTCTGGATTGAATGGAAGTTCATGCACATGTTATTTAAGTCTTCGAAGCCAGCACGAAACTGATTTGAATAACAATAATGGAATGCTTTCCATCATTCTGAGCCAGTTACAAGATCTCTTGAGTGTCTTTGACAGTTCTTTTGATAGTTAATTAGTTATATGAAAAGGCAATCCAAACTTGAATTAGTCAGTTAGGATGGAAATGTTACTATTAAAAATAATGCAGCCTACTGTGGAAATATTCAAACAATTCAATAATTTAAAAATGTAAAACCAAATCATTCTAGAATGACAATGAGAATAATAAGAGTTTGTTGCTTAGACAAAGTGCCATTCACACATGTGCTATACTTAAATCTTTTTCTCCCATATTTCTGAAAATTGTTTTCTCTATTAGAGAAGTTTCTGTGTTTACCAGAGGAATTGAAGACTTGAACTTCTGTGGGTGATGCTTTTACTCTTACCTTATTACAGTAAGAAGGCAGAGGGTATTATATGATTGTCTCATATAATTATACATCTTTTCCATCACACTGTCCAGGCATTTTGATATGAAAAAAGAAAAGAAAAGAAAATAGGTTACCTGCTGACATCTTCTCTGTATATAATTGAACTGTGTGAAGGAAAGACACTGAAGACTAATGATGATTCTTTTTGTACATTGATAGATAGGATAGTCACACCCACTTTCAGCCACTTAGACTGAAATTATATAATCAGTGGGACATACTGTGGCTAGACATACATAGCATCACTCTTTTATTAATTACAAGGATAAATTTACTGTAAGGACATTTCACCCATATCATTTCTTTGAAAAAAATTATACAAGTTATTTCCTTTCTGTCAAATGGAAGAAATGGTTATAAATTAGAGAGGTTTCAGTACAATGCTAATAAAAATTTCTATCTATCTATCTATCTATCTATCTATCTATCTATCTATCTATCTATCTATCTATCTATCTATCATCTATCATCTATCTATCTATCTATCATCTATACATTTGTTATACATATATATACTCACACAAATGCTCATAAACACAGTCAGGTACTGTCTTAGTTATGGCCATAGATACCCAGTTCTGTCGGGATCATGCTGCAAATTCTACTCCTTTTGAACAGCATGTGGTTCCCCTTTCATCATTTGACATCCTCCACAGAGACCACTGGCTGTGGTCAGTAATGTTCTTTCTAATATCTGATATGTACAGGAAAATTTTTTTGTTTCATGCAGCTTTTCCCCAAACCAAGTACAAATGTGAGCACCGCAATATGAATATATGAGTAAATTGCAAATATATATAATAGTGACAAGCTAAAATATGGAGTTCTTTGTGCTCCCAGATCTTGGTTATTTGCTAGCAGACATTTCATTACCCAACTCTAGGTAATATTATCACTGCTAGTAAGAGTGGGGTGTATTATTTATGTATAGTAGCTTGCCCTGCCAATTTTGAGTGTAGTTTTTATCCTTGATGGTTTCTTGATTAGAGCATTGTTTTCTAGCATATATATAGAACCCAATTTCATAACCTGTTTGTGTGAGGTGAATCTATAGACATTAAGCAAATGCTGTGATCATTAGGCAAATCTATTGTTTAGTATGGGTTGATTTTGCTGAAAACCAAGTAAATGCCAGTTTTTGGCAAAAACATCATAAAATGTGTTTATATGAGCGTGGAATGCTGCAAATGTGGGCTGGCTGTGGAGTTTCCAAATAAAGTCATATGACTTGGGGGGGCACGACTGTTGGAACTTCAGAAAAAGGTTGTAAGTATATTTTGTGGGGGGAATTCATTATAACTTCAAATAGTCACTAAGTAACCAATCATAAGTCAAGGACTACCTATACAAATTGAATATCATCATCATGAGAAAATTTCTACAACAGAGAATGATGGAACTGGGAGCAGGCCAATTCCACACAATCATACAGGCCAAGAAGAAGTCCAGACATCTTTACATAATATAATCCTATGCCACTGAGGGCTTCCTAGGTAATAACTAGACTTTACATGCTTTTCTATGAAAGTATTGTGGGTACAAAGATTGACAATTTGGAATGAAATTATTCAATGGTACTTTTATTTTACCTCAATTGTTTCTGATTCCCAGCTACAAGCCCCTGCAATTTTCTTGACAAGGTTTTTTCAGAAGTGGTTTGCTTCCTTCCTAGAGCTGAGAGAAACTGACTAGCCCAAGGTCACCTAGTGGGCTTTGAACCTAAGGTGGCACTAAAACTCATAGTATCCCAGTTTTTGGCCTTATGTCTTATGAATTACCCAAACTGTAGTTCTACTCTAGAATAAAAATGTAAGATGAAAAGGATTTTAAAAAATGTAATGGGAGAAGGGGAAGTTCTCCAATATCTTCCTTATATGTTTACAAGGAAAGCATTTTTATTGTGACAAACTTTCTTCATAAATTAATTTAAGCAAATATTTGGTAAAGTTTGTCAAGCAAATGAAATCTCACAGGCAACACCAATGCTATAATTTGTCTTGATCCACAGTTATTTTTATTTATTTATTTAAGAGTTTCAATAGGTTGATGTAGAGAAAGAATTAATTAAATGGTCTTAATATTTTGAATGTTTTATTTTTGTAAAGCAGTTGACATAATTTGGTAGTTTTCTTAGGGAAAGCCCATTTGTTCTAATGAGCCTGCATCTGATAAACTCTGTTATAACCAATTCAGCAGAATGATACTGGAATTGGATGTCTGGAATTATCTATCTCATCAGCATGTTTACTAATATGGACTCTTGATTTATAGCACAGTCCTATAAAATCTATTCAGAAATAAAAATTAGGATGAACTCAGTTCTGAAGAGGATTACACCGATGAGGGAACAATTGTCCCCCAATTGTACATCTTCGTTTTGTTCAGTTTTTCCATTCTTTATGCTGAGTATCACACATTTGTCAAATCCAGATTCCATGTTGATATCATGACATCATGATTTATCTTCAAGTATTAAAGATTCAATTTCATGTTTTGATTTTCACTATTGTTTCAAACCACCCATCTACAACAAGCAGGGCATTCTTCTTACTTTATTTTGGCATAGTCGAGTTAGGAGTATTGTTAAGATGATAAAAATGTTTTAATCAACTAAAATATTATGTTAATATGTTTTTTTTAATGCTGTAAGCTACCCAGAGTCACTTTAAAATGAGATGGGAAGCAAATAAATCTGCACAACCGGTTTTATCTGGCAGAACTGGGGCACTCCAGGTTTCAACAATGTCATATATTGAGATCCTGGAGGTGTGCCTTCTTTCCGGCAATTCTAGCCCTCTAGAATCAAATTTTCCCTCAAACCTGAAAGGCTGCCACCCTACTAGTATTTTGAAGGACCTTAATAAATTTGGCTCTTTGCCAAGTAATGCCCTTTTCTTCTTTTCTCCTTCTCTATGGATTTACTTTCTTTGCCATCATTATTCTTTTGTTCTATGATTTTGTGTTTATGGGTACTTGTGGATATGTGTGGATATTTTTTTAAAAAATATATTTTAAAATTTGTAAACCGCCCAGAGTCAACATACTGATGATATTGCATTGATAAATGAACCCACTTAGCAGTACCATAAATATGTTAAAAAGAAGAGGGGAAAGTGTTATATCCTGAGGCACCACACAAGGGAAGGGCCACAGATGCAATCTCTCTGCCCCTTCAATAGTGACTGCTGCGAAAGGAGTCAAACCACTATAATACAGTGTCTCCCATTCTCAAGCCCCCAGCTAGTGCAGAAAGAAGCTGTGGTTAACAGTACTGAAAAGTGTTGAGAGATCAAGAAGCACAAGGATGGATACACCACCCCCATGTCAGCTACAACAAAGATTGTTGACAAGCTGAGCCCATACTATACTGTATTTTGAAATCCAACTGAAGTTGGTCCAGATAATTAATCACTTTTCCCCAAGATCCTTTGTAGCTGCTATCCAATCACCTTTCTCTACAACTTCCCCACAAAAGGAAGATTATAGAATGGACAATAATTGTTCAGAATGGAGGTGTCCATTAATGACATCTTGTGAAGATGTTTGTGTAACAGTAACAACATTAGCATCACAACATTTAAAAAGAATTTATCAAAATTGATGTTGAAATTTAAAGTGAAATCTAAAAGATCTTGCAGATGATTATAAGGCCTGGCAGCTTGAATCTGTAGTATGTTGATTCCACAAATCTCACATCACATAATATACACAGAAATACTTTTCTGTAGTGCTGTATTAATTATTTGATTGAAATATAATTTATGTGCTAATTTCCCCAGCAAGCTGATGCAGACTTCAATTTCTCATCGGCTCCAAGGGACTGTGTATAGTAAACATGATTTAAGAATTGCTCCTTTTATAGCTTATGATTGCACAAGCAAGAAAAACAGATTTAAGGTAGTATCTCTTACTGCTGTGATGTCAATGTAGCTTTTAGTGATTTAAGATATCTTAGCCAAACCAACGTTATCCACAGATCTTATCTTGAATAGCATCTTTCCTAGAAAGTGGATTTATGTGTGTGTCCATATCTGTACCTCTCTGTGTGTGTGTGTGTGTGTGTGTATGTGAGAGAGAGAGACAGAGAGAGAGATTTTTTCATGTACTTTTTATAGATGTCAGCTTTGAATTTAGTTCCACCTTTCTTCCTTTATTTTGATGTTTGCAATCATTTGCCCACTTATTTATGCGAAAGTCCCCCTGAGCACATGAATATTTTGGCATATCAAAAGTTATCATGATCTCTCCTTGTTTCAGCAGCAAATAAAACTATGGGAAATATACTGCAGGTAAACATACAGGAAGACAAGCAGCAGAGATTATTGAATCACACCAGCATATCCAGCAAACAAGCAGACTTTTCCCACAAATTGAAAAAAAAAGCTTTAAAGTGAAAAGTTTAGAAAAATCTGCAGTACAAAAATAAGATTCTAATTTTATATACATACATACACACACCACCGCACAGTAACCTTAGAAAGGAGAAAACCGCGTATTTTGTGCTAAAGTTTGCTTTTTGTTATCAAGTTTATAGAAGAGTTTGTGCTACAGAAACCTCTCTTTTGAGAAAGAGAAAGATATGCTTGGTTTCAAAGGATGTTCTGTAAATTCTTACATTCTTACATTTATTTATTTAAAAGATTTGTTCGGCTGCCCATCTCAAAACACAACTCTATGCATATATATTCCTAAAATAAGCGGGTTAGTCTCCCTGAAAACTTACTCAATAAGAATGCAGTGTTGAATGCCCAAACTGAGGATATGCATGAATTAAATGGATAGTGGGGAACTATGCAAACAGGTGTTTTATACAAAATTTTCCATTCAATCATTCAACATCCATAGTATCTATGTATTTTTTTAAAAGATGACCCAAACAAACCATGTGACTTACCATGTAACCCTCTGTTTTGGCTGAGAAGAACTTTCTGTCTGTCCCTTTTCCTATGTAGTGATTTTCCCAGCATGGCTGACTTCCTGTTTGTTTTCTGCAGCTCTTCCTATTCCAGCACATCAAGTAATAAACAAATACCGAATACTGAGACATTTTCACGTCAAAATGCATCAAATACCAAAATTGATGAGTTTTGAAGCAATCGAGTACTGAGGTACCACCTGTATTAGCTAATATAATTTGTATATGAACCTATTTACACTTTCACTTTGTTGATATTAATTTAGCCCATTGGATCTTCGTGTCGCCCCTGGCAATAAGATGCTGAGAGAGATGCTCTTTCGACATGTTTATTCAGAGTACAAAAATAATAAACTCTCTCTTTGTATTCCAGGTTAATCCCATCGTGGGATAGGATACAGGAACAAGAGAACAAAAGGAACAAAAGGGGGAACAAAGGGAAGAACTGAAGTTAGGAGGAGTTCTTATACCCCTCTGAATCCTCCACCTCTTCCTATACTGAGGTAGGTTCAGGTTACAGACCTTTGGGACCCTCTGTCCCTAACCTCACATCTATGGTAGTGGTCAGCACATACATACTGACACACTTTTGCTTTGTATTTAACAAGAAATGCTTCCTGGTAATCTTTTTTTTTTTTAAATTATTCTGTGTATCTCCCATGTGCATCCTACTCAGGCTTACTCGACTGCTTTCCAACCTACTCTCTTTAGTTCCACTTATATTGATGCTATGTTACACAAAAGAATAAAGGAAAGAATGAAAGCACAATTAATTAAGCAGAGGGTTTTTTTTCCCTTCCAAGCATGCTCTGTTATTTCTAGCTTAGCAATAAAGTTTTATTCAACATTATTTGTTTGAGAGGCAGAAAAGAACTTGTACCCCCTACAAGTTTTGTCAGGAAGGTCAAGAGTGGAAAGCTGTTTTGTTAACAATGGGTTAACTGTGCTGAACATTGCCATAAATCAAATCAGCCAATCAGAGGGATTCCAGAGATTTAATATTCCCGCACTTTTGTTGCAGTTTGCTAACTGCCTTTGGGAGACTATAAAAAACCCTCCGACCTTATTCTAACCAATTCCTTGTCAATGTATGGTTGCTGTTAATGCTCTCTTATAGAAGACAAAGAAAGACTCAGAACAATGTTTATCTTTATTAATAATGTTTATTAATAAAGAATATTTGCCAAAGACATCTGTGTGAGCATTCTGTGCTGCTAGTACATTGAGCAATGATATCATCCTATCTAAAAATCTTCACATGTTTTCTTAACAACAATCGATCTATCAAACTTGTAGTATATTGTTAATAAAATATATTTTTAACTAATTTATTTCAGTATT
>JANHJO010007030.1:0-23342 GCA_032468235.1 Pseudoxyrhopus heterurus | reverse complement strand
GTCTATGAAATTGGCCATTTCTATCTAAATATATAGTCAGTGTTACTTACACTTGGGTAAAACAGGAAATCAGTTGCTATTTACTGTTCAATATTTCTGTCAAAATATTAAATATCTGGATCCATATACCGTATTTCTCATGTGGTAGAAACTGGTTTTCCCCTATCTGTATTATTTTTTATTCTAATTAGAATAATGTTTTATTTTCTGAAATTACTGCATCATGAATTTTTTCAGGTTATTCCAAAATTATATGCTGTAAAGGCTCCCTGTGTTAGTAATATTTTTCTGCTACATACTAAAACCTAAGTATAATATTACAAGTCAGAATTCCTTCAGGATTGTATTTCAGAATTCTTATTTCTAAGCTTTTGATTGCACATTTCTTTTTTACTCGTATTTTAAATTTCTAATTATAAATATTGATATATAAAGTATTGATGTATCAATATATACATATGGGTGCAGATGCTCAGTAATAAAATGGCATATTGCTGTAACATGCACATTGTGACTTACTATACCTGCATTCTACTTTCCACTAAACACTGCTCAAGATCACAAAAAATAATTGCAATATAACTGCAGTAATGTACACAGTAAAAAATAGAATCCAAACAATGAAATTCTTAAATATAAGTTACAAGCTAAACTAGTTACCTTTGTCCAAACCAGTCAGCCTAAGGGACTGCTTGCATAGCAATAGCCCTTAGAGTTCTATACTGCTTTATAGAGCTTTACAGCCCTCTCTAAGCGGTTTACACAGTCAGCAAATTGCCCCTCAACAATCTGGGTTCTCATTTTACCGGCCTTGGAAGGATGGAAGGCTGAGTCAATCTTAAGCCAGTGTTAATCAAACTGCCAAACTGCTGTCAGTCTGCAGACAGCAGAATTAGCCTGCAGTATTATATTCTAACCACTGCGCCACCACAGCTCTTATGAATGAAAATGACATATAAGAAAAATGCAGATTTCCACATCTTGGAGTCAGCCATTCAGAGGGCCATCTGTCATGTCATAATAGTTACACTTAAGATGTTGGCAAGACAAAAAGTCCTCTTCAAATGTTTTAAACTGGGATAGGATATAATGTGTAATTTATTTATTTGGATGACCTCATTCCATACCAGAAATGTTTAGCACTTTGAATTGTTTTGGGAATATAGCAATAAACAATATTTGCTGGTATTTTCTGGATTAACCTTCAGTTTGCATACTGTCATCAAACTCTAATAATGAACTTGAAATTTTTCCTTGGATTTAGATAGATTAAAATATTATCAGCATATTATATCATAAATCCAGATGACCTTGCATATTTGTTTCAGGTATTAAATAATATTTATGAAATAGTAGGTGACAAGAGATTGGAAAACTTTTTTTTCAAATACAAAAAAAGATTTAACAGAGTATGTAAATTAGCATACAATATTTAGCACAATTTCAATTGCTAGAAAAATAATGCTTAGGATTATGCAATGCAATGTAGATTGCAATACAATGCATGTAGATCCCTACATGGAAAAAGAGATGTCTTTAGAAGAGACAAGGGAACATAAGCATTATTATTGCTGATGCACACTGGATAATTAAGATAGACAAAGGATACTAAAAAGACATCAGTAGGTACTTCATTGATAGAAAGATCTTTGATTGTATTGATCATGTCAATAGTGGAATATGCTTAGAAATATGAAAATTCCAGAACATCTCATTCTCCTCATGCAAAACCTATATATGGAGCAGGAAGCCACAGCACATACCAAACAGATAGCTTCAGATTGGCAAAGGAATAAGACAAGGCTCTATACCCTCCTCTTGTTTATTCAAGCTATATATTTATGAAGCTGGATTGGAAGAGCATGGTTTTAAAAGTGGAGGAATAATCTGTACTACACTGGTGTTAGCTTATGCCTTTTAGGATCAACCATTAACAGTCAAGAAATACACCACAGACTAGCACTTGGTAGAGCAGCCATAAAGGCCTTAGAAAAGGTATTTGGATGTCATGATGTGTCTATATCTACAAAGATTAGAATTCTGCAAATTAGTATTCCCTGTGACTTCTATAGAACCAAAAATTGGACTTTGAAGAAGCAGGATAGAAATTTATATCGACACTTTTGAGCATTGGTGTCAGAGAAGACTCTGAAGAATAACAAGTTCAATCAAAAAAACAAACAAATGGATCATCAAACAAACCCAGGATTTGAGATACAAATGACCACACTCATTTTATCCCATTTCCTGATCTTAAAATACAAACCATACTTTTTAATACAATCCTTAAAATAAATTGGTCTCAGGTTTTTAACAACTTCAAACTTTAATAATAGCACTTTGAGGTGTCTCAGAATTGATAAATAGTATAATATAGATGTTAGATGGATCAACATTTGACATTTTCTATAAAGACAGCCCCATGCAGGGCACCTTATTTCCCAGCCTGTACTCCTGTTGGGCAAGTATATTCTACAATTCTACATTTTAATTTTTTTCTCCATTTAGAAAACCCGAACTCTCACTTTGAGATTCTAGTTTGATTTGAATAATACATTAATTATGCACTCTTCAAAAATAAATCCACAGTTTGTGAAATCTATTCTTCATTACTAAACATAATAATTTATTTTTTATTTTTGTACAGCATAAAATACCCAAATCTTTATTAGGCAAGAGACATCAGGGTTCTCTAAATGGAGTTTTAGAAGGCTGTATATCCTATTTCTATATTGAACCTGATTTCCCTTCTGATTAAAATGTTGCTTGCATCACTTTCTAGAATAATTCAGAAAATTTTTCTGATAACTGCTAACCCGTATTTGTAAATTAGTCTCATTAAATTACTGATAATTGGAACCAAAAATTGTGCAAGCCTGTTTTCTGTTTCATTACGTAGCAATTCCGGTAAATTCTATAATTCTTTGTGAAGTCCTTAAAATGTGCAATGCTTTTTGTGCTAATATGGTAACACTTTAAACAATGCAGTATGTACGTGAGTGTCTATGTGTAGCTTGTAAATCATTTTTAGAACAACAGGAAACAGGATGATTGATTACATTTTTTTAAATGTAGGAAGTGCAAATTACTTACCTTTTCAAATCTTTAAAAACAGTAAAAAAAATTAGTCAGGAAGCTTCTGTCAATTTTTTTCTAACATATGGATAATGTTCAACAGGAAGCATGCTTGACTATGGAAGCTTAATCTCTAATAATGAACACTAGATATATTGTTTATTTGTTTTAGCATTGTCTGGTCTGTTTGTGCCCTTGGCTAGTCAGTATCACAGATGTGTTTTGAAGTTCAAGGTGACAACAAATATAGTTCTGGAAGCATGAAGATCTGTCTTTAGAAGTTGACATTGCAATTGGTTATTTTTTAGAAGTTGAAGAGGGCATTTTATTTTATCTCTTTCATATTTTTACATCACGTAAAGTAAACTGTTATACTTATTAGTATCACTTACTGAAAAAATCTTATTTTATCCTCCAACTGTTTCAACTTTTGGAATTAAACATTATTTTATGTTCTTTTCCAACAATCTTAATTTTTAAAGCAGTAGCTAAAACTTTGATTTTTTTGTACTATACTTGCTGATATTAGTAAGTCCTGAGTAGCATCATGTGTGACTTATTTACCATAATTGGATATAAAGTTATATCATTTTGTTAAATTTTAGAGATGTAAACATCTGTCACTTCTAATTAAGTCCTGATCAAAGCAAAGAATCTCACTTTATCTAAATTCATATTGTATATCAGGAATAATAGAATGAATACCTCTTTAAAGGCATATACAAAAAGAAGAGAAGGTCAAAGAATACAAGGCAGACCCAGAAGAAGATGGAGAAACAACATCTATTAACAATGGTTGAGGGCGCCAGAAGAGCAAGAGCTACAACTTTGTATCTCCCTTGACATCCAAAGTGGTAAAAGAGGAAGTAGAGAAGAAGACCTGTTTAGATGGAGAAAATCTGTATGAACATTGATATATTGGATCAAAAGCATATATTAAATATATTTGGATTAAATAAATACAAGACAGATTTGTGAATAAGATTCACAGCTAGTGTAGGCTAATTTTAAAAACTGAGCTTTACTGTGTAATAATTTACCCTGCCTCTGTTGATGGACACACATCTCCTAGTGTTGATATGATGCGTAGTTGTAAAAACTGCAGTTGTTTAACATCATTGGACAACAATTTTCTTTTATTTCCTCATTTCAACAATAAACAGATTCATATTCCAGACAGCTCATCATGTGTTAATTTGTGCTTATTTTCTCACTAGAGAGAATGCATGCACACTTCTTATCTCTGGGATCTTTAAACCCAAACCCAAAACTCAAACCTCTGGGTCCTCAAAAAATCCTCAAATATTATTCTGCTGGCAAGCCATCTCATATTTGCTGCCATGCCACAGGCTGAATGATTGGCCAAAGGTGCTGTCTGTGAGTTCTAGACTTACAAGTGTAGAGACAGTGCTGTCTGAATAAGCTTGCAATCTGTAGAGAGAAAGGACAGTGGTGGAGAGAATGCAGATTTTGATTATAAAGAGCGCTGGGAATAATTATCATTTAAGCCAGTGATGGTATGGTAGTGCTCAGAGTGTCTTAGGGTAAAAAATGAATTTGAAGCTAAAACTCTCCCTGCTTCCTAAATTATCAGCTATTTAAAAGAGAAGTTTTCTTGAATATTTGTTTCAAACCTTTGTAAATAAGTTGAAGTTAGGATATAGAAAGATTTGGATAAGATTTTTCAGGAAAATAGGAGAACTGGCTAAGGTTATTCTAGAAGATTTCAAATTTGAAGGAGATGGATTTTTACCCTTTATTTGAAATCTACTCTTGAAACTTCTAAATTATTACAGTTTTCTTTTTTATTTTCCTCAGTAAGCCTTGAATACTGTGAATACGGTTCTTGAATACAAGAACCAAATACTGTGTTACCAGTAGTTACAAAAAGGAAGTAGCTGTAAACATAGTTGGTTTTAGAGTAATTGTTTTAACCATGATTGATGTTAGGGAAAAAAATCTAATCACATACTTGACTTCAGTAAGATTTGAAATATAATTAATAATGTGCATGGGAGGGAGAGGAAAATTTTGATCAATAGGAGACAATATTTATCAGTTACAAGATTTGGATACTGTAATGGGAAGAGAATAGTTAGAAGAAATACCACATGAGACACATTATAACGGAATGAAACTTGGAAGTAGTAAGTAGACACACACAAAGTTGGAGAAACCAGAAGTATGTAAATTCTTATTTTTTTAAAAAATGGAAGTGTTTGGAGGATTATTAGTGAAAATTATTCTTATTTTGTTTCCAATATATATGTCTTTTTCCACTATTTGGGGGGAAGTGAAAATAACAAAAGGAAGAAGTGGCAAACACTTTTATATTGTAGCAGAAAGTTTATTCAGATGAGTTTTTTTCTTTCTAGCTCAGTTGTTTACACTGTTCACTTAATCTTGTTTAAGTATTGTACTAATTGACTTTTATGTATTCTCTCAGTGTCGGCATTATGGATGGTCATTAGTGATCGAATCATGCATCAAATCTTCATTTCAGTTATCAGCCAGCGTTACATAATCAACCTAACAACTTGATTAGAGCTAAATAGCTAAATCCAGAAACTCTGGGCTTCACTATGAATTCATTCAGATAACAGAATAGCAGAATATATGAATTTTAGAGCTTTTTACCAATGAATTCAATAGAAATTTAGCTTTCACAGGGCAGGCAACCAGCAATGTCAAAATGACAGATGTCATTTGGCAATTAAAGCCCCACCCTTTTAAAGTCTTTGTTGTACGCACCTAAAAAAGGGGTGGATCTTCAGTACCCAATCATAACTATCACTTGGTTGTCAATGGATATGAGGAGTTTCATTGGAACGCTGACGTTGGTGTTGTCATCTCTGCAGAGGTCCCTGTATCAGTTCCTGCTTGGTTGAAAAATACTTGTTCATTCAAACAGCAATACTGATTTCTAATATAAAGAGCACTACCTTATGAATTATAATATCCTCAAAATGAAAAAAGAATTCAGTCATTCTAAGAATGTCCCTCATACAACTAGCACCATGAAAGAGAAATGTTTTTAATATATAGGATTGGGATAGTGGCATTCCTCAGAGATGAAGGAACACTATAGCCTCCAACACAGGGCTGAAAAAAATCCAGATAACCACTAGATAGTAGCAAAGGGGTAGTTGTTCCTGTAGCCATTTAATGTCATCCAGATATTTGCAGTCCATACCTAGTAGCATTACATTCATTACCTTTACCTTTAAAAAACCTCAGAGCTAGATACAGGTAGTCCTTGACTTAATAACTATTTGTTTAGTCACCACTTGAAGTTACAATGGCACTGAAAAAACGTAATTTATGACCGTTTTTCACACAACTGTTGCAGCACCTTGTGGATGCTTGGTTAATCCATCCATGTATTTATAGCAGTTGCAGTGTCAGCTTTGGAAGCCATAATCTTTTTATGCATGTCAGTGTCTTGGGGTCATGTGATCATCTTTTGCGACCTTCTGACAAGCAAAGTCAATGGGGAAGCCAGATTCATCTAACAACCATGTTACTAACTTAACAACTGCAGTATTTCACTTAATTGAGGCAAAATTCATTTAATAACTAAAATTGTATTAATTTTAAAGGGTGGCCCCAGAATTATAAATTCTTAGAAAAGTTTTGGCAGTATTTTTGCTCTTTTTTTTTACTGGTGTCTGATTCATTAACACAATTAATGAAAAAGCTTGTTAGATTTTTCAACCAGCTAATCTTCAGACTCTTTAGAAAGTGTGTTGGATTCTTTTCAAACTCATAATTATTAATGTATATTTTGCAGATAAGCTCGAAGACATTTTTTTTCTCACAAGAGCAGCCTAATTTGTTTGGAATTCTGATTTTGTAAGATTGAGCTGTTTTATAAGATTGTGCTGTTATACTTGTTTGATAAACTATAATAACCATTTAAATGGCTTTTAGATTAATAAATAACAGAACAAAATCCATTTGAAGTAATTATTGAGCAATGTTGGAAAATGGGATCAAATATATTGAAAGATATCCAATTTCTATGTCATATTGTAATGACATGGAAATGATAATAGTATAATGCATACATGTCAAAGAACAAATGAAAGAACTCAGAAATAAGAAAATCTCCAAAATGCAGAATATTATCACATATTTTCCTAAAGTGATTCCAATAAAAGTCAATTAGTACATCATAACTTTTATTCTTTTGGTATTGCAATAAGTCTATATATTTAAAAACTTGTGTATCTTTTTTTTAAGGAATACAAAATGTGCTGAATCTATTCTGTGCAGTTCTTACAGAAAACAAAGTCCTCTTTCATTCTGCTAGTTTCCAAAGACTAAGTGATGCCTGTAGAGCATTAGAATCCTTAATGTTTCCTCTCAAATACAGGTAATATTTTTTATAATGAGTGTACCAAATCTTTATCAATATGGTTCCTTTATTTGCCATTCCTTTTCAGCTAGGACTTTTAAGATATATTGCAAAACAGTACACATACCCCGCTCATGTTTCACTATCTGACTTGTTTTATTTTAATTTAAAATTTAAAACAGTCCCTTTTAATAGTTTAAACCAAGGATCTTCAAACTTGGCAAGTTTAAGACTTGTGGACTTCAACTCCCAGAATTCCTGAGCTAACATGACTGGAGGAGGAATTCTGGGAGTTGAAATCCACAAGTCTTAAAGCTGTCAAGTTTGAAGACCCCTAGAACAATACAGTCAAAAGACAAACAGAGGTAGACACAAGCATTTCGTATTGAGTCATCAGTACCTACACTACAATAACATGGTTGAAAATCGGCCTCAAATATAAGATCTAGCTGTGTCAAATATAAGATTAATAACCATGTTATTGTAATGTAGGTACTGATTAGTCAATACGAAATGCTTGCATTTACCTCTGTTTGTCTTTTGATTATATTGTTTAAATTATTTTAATTCGTTTGAAATACAAGTCAAAGGGCATTCACAGAAATGTTAAGTTTCAGCTGCATTGTCTTTTTAAATACATTGTTTTTAAAATGTCCTCAACTAGTCTTTTAGTGTATAAACATAATACGGTTCTTCACATTATAGAGGTTATAAATTCTGCTATATTTATTTGATTTTTGAAACGGTTGAACCTTCTGTACAGTCAAGCTGTGTGATGTGCCAAGTAGTTTGGCTGCTTATCTTTCCGATCTTAAAAGTCTTTAATTAGGGCCATTGATTTTGTGACACATGCTAAAGGCTTCATGTGCAAAAGTGAGATTCAAGGCCCAATTACAGCAGCATAATGTTTAATTCCACTGCCAATAGCTAAGCCACCTGTCCAATCATAAAAAAGAAACAAGCTCATGGATATTTTTTTATTATTTTTATTGATCTAGTGACAAGTTCAAACATTCATGATTATCATGAAAACCATAAAATGCACAAGCTCAGCATGCATATTCAATCATAGCCTTGGAGTTTTCAGCACCTCAAAGACAACTGAAACCACCTCAAGTAATATGGTTATTCCCTGTGTGTGTAATAATTTACCCATTATTTTACAATAAAAGATTTTGACAGGCTGATGGAGATCATGTTATTGGCATAATCCCAGATATGATGTTCCAACTTTATAAGAATGGTTCCTAGAAAGGAGGGAGGGGGGAAGAAGGCAGGAGGGAGGATATTGCCAAGTGCCATCTGAATACAATTTTAGAATTCTTCCTACCTGGATAAGCTTAAATTAATCATTTTGTTTAATATGTTTTATGCTATTGAAATGATTTCTGTATATAGAGCTATTTCACATATATTTTATCATTGCCAGCAAAGTACAGATAAAAACAGCTCTGTTTCAGCTATTTTAACTAATTATTCTTGTTTAAATACAGATTACAGTTCTTGCTTATCTGTAACTGTTTTAGATAAATAATGTTTGTCTTGGAAAAATCTAATTTTAAGTATATTACCTCAATCAATAGTTGTCTACATATTTTGTATTCAGACTTCATTAATTTTAAAGATTATACAGTATTTCAGTCATACAGTTGAGGAAACTCTAGATAGAAAATGCAGTGAAATGTATTTTATGATATTTTGTTAACCAGAAACTAGAAAATTAAGTTATTTTTGTAAACACTCTACTTATTAAGCAAGACAATATTTTTCAAAAAAAAATCCAGTCAATGTATTTTTGTTGATATAATGGAATTTGTAGAAAGAAATGTAAAGTTTCATGTTTAATGAAGTAGAGTGGCTGCATTATTTGTCCTTCCTTTTCTTCTCAGTTACCCATACATTCCAATTTTACCTGCACAACTCTTGGAGGTTCTAAGTTCACCAACACCTTTTATTATTGGCGTACATTCTATCTTCCGTAATGATATTCATGAACTTGTGAGTATCTTAAGCTGGATTTTATGCCTGATATTAAAACTTCATCTAAAATTAAACAAATAATTCAACTCAAACAATGGGAGATTTTCTTACATTCCTTTCATGCATACTGTGCATCACAAAATCTTAACTAATTGCCCACCAAGCCCCCAACATATGTGGTTGGGCTGTCATGGGAGGAAAAGCCCCATTAGAAATGCTATGTTAGCAGTAGTCATTGATTGATAGATGGATGGATGGATGGATGGATGGATGGATGGATTAAATTTCTATGCCACCCAGCTCTCTGATATAGGAATTCTTAGTGAATCCAGAGAGATTATGTGGTGAAAAATATTAGTACATGGCAGCTTAACTGTAAAAATTTGAAAGTGATACAAATGTATTAGTAACAAACAATATCAAGAAATTGTTACATATCTCATAAATATGAAATGAATATAATGGATAAAAAGTAGAAACTTTGGCAAGGAAAAAAACCCATTTGTAAACTATAGTCATAATGTGATTTACCAAGATCAGTATCTTAGCATTTTGATTTTGAATGACTTCTGAAATTTTCTATGAGCAGTATAAGAGTAGCACTGAGTAGTAATGAGTTTTAGAAATAATAGGCAAGTCTGGTAGTGGTTGTTCTAGTGGAGCCTTATTGAAAGGGAAAGGTGAACCAGTGACATTGGATGATATTTGAAAATTTAATTTGAAAAAAAATCAGTTTATATGGCGAGTTGAATCCAGACTTATAAATAAATACATTTTATCAGCAGGACTCCCATTTCTCAGTTTGTGTTCCTTCCTCTTGATGCAGAATCCGAAATTGACTTGAAAATAGCATGAAAAATGGCCCTGGTGAGCCAAATGATAATTAGGGAAAAACCTGGATTGATCTTGCTCTGTCCCTGAAATACGAGGAGCCCTTTCTTTAACAAAAGGGCTATCTAAAGTTAGCACTGCAGTGAGATCTACTATGCAAAATAACTATACATACAGCTTGGTTAATCAAAACATTTTAGACATCAGTCAGAATATTTTAACAATTCCAACCAAAATTTGATTTAAAATCAGAACTTTATATTTCCATAAATTCAGTTCCTCCTTATTTCTCAGTGGATATTCCATGTTGTTTGGTTTATTGACATTTCGGTATTCTATCTATGTTTAATGATATTAAATATCATACAAAGTGTTTTTTCTATCTCTCTGTCTTCTAGCTAGATGTAATCATAGCAGACCTAGATGGTGGTACAATTAAAATTCCTGAATGTATTCACCTCTCCCAGCTTCCAGAACCACTGCTCCAGCAGACTCAAACATCTCTATCTCTAGTAAGTATAATTCCATGATGTAAACGTTCATCCACCCACATAGTTTGCAGATAGCTAACAGCTTTGTTTAGGATGACCACAGCCCACTTCAGTAGAAGGACTCTGAAGTGCATTTACAGGGCTATATAGAAGATTTTGCAAAGCATCTGTGGAACAAAATTGCTCAGATTTTCTCCCAATTAAATGTCAGCTTTAGTTTAGTTCCTATGGAGGTGCATAGGTATACTCCTGCCAAGGAATTGAACTTGTTACATCTGAAGAAGCAGATAGGGTTCTCATGACTGTGAGCTCAGCCACTGCCTATTAGACCCATGCCCCTCCTGTTTGATGAAGACTCTTGGGAAGTGACTTACAATTAGGTTTTAGCAATGGTAAATTCTTTTTTGTGAGAGGCAATGATTCCTCTGCCCCTCTTCAAGAAGCCATTACTGGACTGAACCACACTCGACAATTTTTGTCCAGTATCCAAACTTCCCTTTTTAAACAAGGTTGTTGGAAAGATTATTGCACAACAGCTTTAAAGGACCTTGGATGAAGTGGATTATCTGGTATGGGACTGAACTACGATGGTCACACTTTTAGATGACCTCTGGCAGGTGAAAGATCGGGCTACTGCATCAATCCTTATTCTATTTGAACTGTTAGTACCCTTCAATAACAACAATCATAGTATCCTTTTGGACCAGCTCCAGGAGCTTGAAGTGGGCAGCACTGTATTGTAGTAGTTCTCTTCCTTCTTTTGGAGCCAGACAGTGTTGATCAAGAAGCAAGAGCTCCCACCCTCTACCACTATTATGTGGGATGCAGCAGCGTTCAGTACTTTCTCCACTCCTATTTAACATCTACACTATGGGAACTGTGGGTAGTCATCTATGGCCATGGGATTAGATATTATCAGTATACTGAAGATAACTTAATTGTACATCTTTGCCCTGGCAAATTAAGCAAACGTCTTATTGTGGTACCTGTAAACTGACAGTTTGGATGAGAAATAACAGACTTCAATCTTGTCAAGCTTGAGGAATCTGGAAATTTACCATCTTTAATTCTGGATGTGGTGGCACTGTCTCAGACAGACCCAGTGTACAATCTGGAGGTCCTTCTAGACTCATAACTTCTCTTTCAAGAGCGGGTGACAATTATAGCTAGAAGAGTCATTACATAACTTTGGATTGTGTGTCAGTTGTGCCCATTACTGGACTGGGTGGCCCTAGACTTTGTCACTCATGCCTGTTCTCCTTCTATATGGATTATTGTAATGTACCCTAATTGGTGGTGCCCTTGAAGGGTATTTGGAATTTTCACCTGATGCAAAATGTATGGCATGAACCATTATGTATGCATCTAGATCATTGTACGTTATACCTTTGCTCCACAAGCTGCCTTGCCTACCAGTTTGCTTCTGAGTTCAAGATACTGGTGATGATCTCTAGAGCCTTACAGGGCATGGGGCTAGGGTATTTGAGGGACCACCATAACACAATTACATCATCAGATCTAGCAAAAAGGTATGTTGTGGGTCCTGTCTATGAAGGAATGTTATCTGATGGGACCCAAGAGGTGAGCTTTTTTTGCCATGGAGCCCACCATTTGGAATATCATCCCTCTTGAGGAGAGGCTGGTCCCAATCTTGTTACCATCTGGAAGAACCTAATGTCATAGCTTTGCTATCTAGCCTAGGTAGTTGGTGACATTGGTGCAGAGTCTGCTAAGTGATTGTACTATTAGGAAGATGAATGATGCTGCCTCACTGATTATGTTTTCAATAATTTTATAGCTTTTATTGGTTTTAATGATTTTCACAATTATTTTTATTGTTGTTTTGGACTGTTAACTTTGTAAGTTGTTCAGAATCATAGCAGTGATGTGGGCAGCTATATAAATTTAAGAAATAAGTAAAAATAACCAGTGCAAACCACACCTATATACCAGCCCATACTTTACCATTTTTTAGCATTCGCTCCACATATATGACTTTTTATTGGTTTTATTCTTTGGCACCAACATTTATGGTATATAGTTCCAATCCAAACTGACATATAACTGTGATTCCCTTAAATCAGTAAGATCTTCTAGTATTCCCTCACCTTAGTTTCATACCAAATTTTGTTGTTTTTATATTTAACTAGAGAACCATGATCTGTTGGGCTATCCTTTGAGAGAAAGATAGTGTAGTCTTATGTGACCAGAATAAACGTTAACATTTCCCACTGGATTTTTGTTCTCTCCTTCCTCCTTGCCACTTTTCGGTGACATTTGATGTCATTTCTTGACCATGATGCTTCCCTCCCCTCCCCTCTTTCCACACTGCACAGTTAGGCTGACCATATTCTTGCTGGAGATGCCCATTATCAGTATCTACATAATGTTGATGGCAGGGATACTGCAGTGACTAGAAAATTGAGAATAAACTGGTCAAAATATGGTGGTAATTTCAATGCCACAAGAATAACATGTCCTGGATTTTTTTAGGCATTCTTTAAGATTTTAAGTACCTTGATTGCAAAATTTTGCAGTATAATGCACCAGGAATAGGAGCGACTTCTGATTTCATCCCAGTTTCTCTGTTGTCTTTACCTGTGGGAATCTGTCAGTAAAGATCGGAGACCATAATCATGGAACTGCAGAGATGTTGCAGCAAACATAACTTAGCAAATAAAACTGGTGTGAACATCATGGAAATTTCAATTTGAAAGAAATAGTAGTTAATAAAGAAGTAATAAAGATATTTTATGCATTCTTTAAGTTTGTGCATTTAAGATACATTGATTCAAAAATTGTTCTGATATAATGTAACATTAAATCTTGCTCTCATTGATTACATTATTATTAATAGGTTTTTAACCCTTCTTGCATTTATATTTATATATACACACACAAACACATATATACATGCACTTACAGTCAACTCAAGACAGTGAACATACCTAATTTTCCTGACTTCTATATTATTTGCATCTATCTTCTTTTGTACATGTGCATTATATAATACCTTCGTCCACCTCATTTTTCAACAATTTTTCTATAATCTATCTTTTTCCTATCTACAATCTCTTTCACTTCATCATGCCACCAAGTATCCTTTCTGGTAATATCTGTTAGCATAATTTCACATAGTTGTGCCATTCTTTAACATAATTCTTTTCACTCTAAGTAGCCTCAACAACTTTTTTTTATGTTTGGTTTCCATTCATTCCAGTAAGAAATTAAACTACTTTCTAATTATCTACTAATTATTACATTTTATGTTTAATTTTGTTTTTTCTTTAAAAAAAACATCGTTGGCTATTAGGACTATATTCTTTATTCCTTCCTATCTTCCTTGCTCTTCATTATCTTTCCTCCTTCTTTTGATTCACTTTAGGAAAAAAAAGCATTAGACATAGGTTAATTAAAATGTATTTAATTGTTGACATGAAAAGAAATTGGACCAACACAAACCAATCATAATTAAAAACTCTTCTGTGTGATTTCTGAGAAGGTTTACAGTAAAGGGATCCTTTTTTGTATAATGTTGATTATTCAATCTGTTTCAATTTTTTCCCTTTCAAGTTTAAAATCACAGTTAGCTGCTTTGAGTTATGAATATTTCCTAGCTGACTTAATATTTGTTTCTTTGTATTTAGCATCAGATTGAAATAATAAGGATACAAGAATGCAAACATTTGTTAAATTTTAATATGAAATTTAAATGTGGTACAATTTACATTTAAAATATAAAAAATATTTTAAAAACAAATCGAAACGACTTGCTTTTAAATTTCTTCCTTGAAATTGTAGGTTTTATATCCAGATTTGGCAACAGCAGATTATGCATTTCCTCCACCTCGAACCGCTCTGTCACATTCCAAAATGTTGGTAAGACACAATGTTCCCAATGCTGAAATAAACAGGAAAATATAATGTATTTCCATTTCTGTATTTTTCCCAAATAGTTTTACTTTATGCCATCAAAAATGCTGATCTAAGAATTATTCCTGGAGCTGATAAGAAAGGGTTAATTCTACTTCTAGCTAGAAAACAAACGTTAAAATTTGTCCCTGTTCTATACAAAAAAAAAACTCCATTCATTCATTAGTGTGTCATATAGGATTAATTAGTGGCTTTCCCATTGGCTCCCCCCAAAAAGAAACCATAACAGAGGTTGGGAATTGAAAAAGGAATAGCATACAACCCTATGACTCTAAAAGATTGCAGTTGAAAGGCCCAAAGAAACAAGCTCAGTTATCTAGTCATAAGGCTAAGGCTTGAGTCATGAAGTAATGGCCTTCAGAGGCAGCTAAGCAAAATGGAAGCAGACAGCGGCTTCTCTGAAAGTGTCCCAGATCCCTTTTCCTAATGCTGGACAAGGCATCACAAAGCACCAAAAATAGTGATTCTTCAGCAGCCAGGCAAGAAACAAGTGATGCCACCAATGGTATAAACTTCCTATGGCTGGACACACCAGGGAAGCTGACAAATGCAGCAACAGCAACCAACTTATCAAGGCCATACTAAGGAGATGGAAGCTGGATCTCTCTGTACGTTATTGAACGAATGGCATCAGAAGAATCAATGAACACCAGACATGATGGTATACTCAAGTTGTGAGGGAAATCCCAGTGTAAGCCAATCTAGCAATGTCCAACATGGTAATAATTAAAGAGCTAGAGGAGGATCAGGCTTCATTTGCGCCTAATCTACCCTTATAACACATGGAAACCCCAGTCAGCCTTCCACCCCAAGTGAGACAATTTTCAAAGCTGAGTTAAAGCATCTTATGAGGAGCAAAGGGTACTTCAAGTCAGAAAAGGAGGGAGTCACATTCAGGCCTATTTGAAAATCTTGTTTTTTCCCATCCCCAATGACATTAGGAGCTGTGGTGGCATAGTGACTAGAGTGCAGTATTGCAGCCTAACTCTGGCCACAACAAGGAGTTTGATCCTGACCAGTTCAAGGTTGCCTCAGCCTTCCATCTTTCCGAGGTTGGTAAAATGAGGACCCAGATTGTTGGGGGGAATATGTTGACATTTGTAAACCTCTCAGAGAGTGCTATAAAGCGCTGTGGAGAGAGATATAAACCTAAGTGATATGGCTACTGCTATTATAGAAAGAAATCTTAACTTTGTCTCAAGAGCACTCTCTCAAGTTTCAAAAATCTATAAGGCAGATCTTGGCATCCAGGAGGCCAACCTTTATTACAGTGATGAGTTTTCTGGACATGATGATTAGGACATAAGAACAGCTCCCGTGGGACTGTTTTTACTTGAGATTACTCCAGTGGCTCCTTCTTTCACTTCAAGGCAAAATGCTAGCAGAAAAAAACAGGGAGCACATCTAGCTATCAGCATTCACAAACATATCCACATCACAGCACATTTGGTGCAGAGGTGGTATTCAGCCAGTTCCGACAGGTTCCAGAGAACCGGTAGCGATAATTTGGAGAACCGGCATATACCACCTCTGATTGGCTGACCGCAGCAAATACCACCTCTGATTGGCTAACGGCATAGCCACGCTCACTAAGCCACGCTCACAGAACCAGTAGTAAAAAAATGTGAATCCCACCACTGATTTGGTGGGAGTTCAACATGAAACAAAGGAAGATTGCATATGTAAAGGGGCAACCAGAGTGGAATACCTACTTACAGTTAAACATAACAGCAATAGCGCTTAGACTTATATACTGCTTCACAGTGTTTTACAGCCCTCTCTAAGTGGTTTACAGAGTCAGTATATTGCCCTCAACAATCTGGGTCCTCATTTTACTCACTTCGACAGGATATCTGCCTCTACAGATGCTGTCTTTGGCCAAACAGTATTACAAAGGGTACTTTTAGCTTTACATTAAGCCACTCTGGGAATAAAGCTGTAAAATATCCCTTTTCTTGCTGGCTCCAGTATTGGTAATTAAGAACAATAGTTACATTTACTGTACTATGAAATATCTTTCTGGTAATTGAAGATGTATCTGGAGTTCTCTTTTGAATGGAAATGTAATTCCTTAGAAATGTCAGCTACTTTACCAAGTAATAAATATTATACATTTTGTTTTTCCATTTCCCATGTGTTTTTTGTCAGTGGTAACTTTTGTTACAATGAAATCCTTGTAGAAAGAAGAAACTGAACTACACTTAGCACGAGGCTAGTAAGACAGTGTTTTCTCTACATGATTCAAAGAAGTACTGATAATCCTCAATTTACAACAGTTCATTTAGTAACTATTTGAAATTAAAATGGCACTGAAAAAAGTGACTCATGACCGTTTTCACACTTACAACCATTGCAGCAATCCCCATGGTCACATGATCAACATTAAGATGCTTTGCAACTGGTTCGTATTTATGATGGTTGCGATTTCCCGGAGTCATGTGATCCCCTTTTGCAACTTTCTGACAAGCAAAGTCAATGGGAAAGCCAGGCTCACTTAACAACTGTGTTACTAACATAACAACTACAATGAATCACTTAACTACTGTGGCAAACTAACTTAACAACTGTCTCACTTAGCAACCAAAATTTTGGGCTTAATTGTGGTCATATGTTGGTACTACCAGTATCAGTCCTATGTTTTAATTATAATTTGAAGCATTACTGCAGTATCCCATCTGTGATCCCTGAATTAAATTTACTTCCCACAGTTAGTATCAATGCAGAGTTTATGGGAAAATGCAGTATTGGTGAAAATTGAAACTGAACTGAGGTATATCAAATGTACTGGTGACAGTGTCCTTAAAGGTGAGGTTTATACCTGAATAATTGAAGTTCTTGCAACTCAATTATGGGGGATATAAGAAAGCTGTTCATGTGGGATTTTTAATTTTAATATCATAGTGTGATTTTTAGCCCTTTTAGAATTTTAATGACTAGCACAGTGGATGTATTTAGAATGTTGAAAGCATGTTATACATTTAAAAAATGGCTTCCATGCAGGCTATATCCAGTCATAAAATATCCATTCATAAAGGTATACTGGTGAAATTTCTTCCAATCATTCTTCTAGATTCCAGGAGAATCTGTTCCATCACCATTAACTTTTGTTTCTTTTGCTACACATGCAACTTCCAAGCAAATAATGGCTGCAGCCACTTGCCATTTTTATTGTTTAAGAATGTTTTCTTGGTCTCTATGGAACCCATTTAGTTTCCTATTTTTTAATTTGAAAAAAACTAAAAGAGAGTAATCTCTGGTGGGGCTTGAAACCTGTATGGTGTCAAGAAAGATGTCAATCCATTGGGGTCTCTGGCTACTGATGAATTAGTTGGGAAGGAATACCTTATTTTCGTATTATAACAGTTTTCTGTCTTTCTTAGGATAAAGAGGTGCGAGGAGTCTTTCTTAGATTATTTGCACAACTTTTCCAAGGATATAGATCTTGTCTTCAGCTAATCAGGATTCATTCAGAACCTGTGATAAATTTTCATAAGGTAACAATAAAGTTGAACCTAACAGCTTATAAATAATATTGCATTTTTAAAAGGTTAAAATAAGCAAAATATTATTAGTTCGATAAATACCTTGTGCTAGTCTGAAATTTTAAGATAATCCAGTTTCGTAAAAACTTGTAAACTGTACAACTTTTTACTACTTTTTTCCCCATGCTGTTTTAAAGGCTAAGATTATGTGCCAATAATATAATTGTACATGTAATTGTATCTCTTTCATTTTTGTGTAAATGGAACTTCTGAATAGGTTAGCTGCAAATCCAACTAACAGTTTTTTACTAAGTAAATGGATAATAAAGAACTTGTAGAATATTTCTCCTTTCTACCAAAAATAATATATCTAATTGATATATCTAGGATAAAGATCTGAAATGGAACCTAGGGGAAACAATAATCCCAAAATGTAATTCTTACGTTTTGTTTCCATTTAACAAAAAATGCTGTTTCCTCATATTTCCTTTTTTGCCTTTGAGTTGATCCTGATTGGTTGGTCCTGATGATTGCCTGGACTAGTCTTTGCAGTTTTGTTGACAGAATTTCGGAAGTGGGTTGCTATTGCCTATTCACTTTTTCCTAGGGATCTGAAGTTCTGTGCTGGACAGTACAGATACATTAATACAGGGACATGATATTTTTTACTGTACTTATTTAAATCTTGTTGTTCCATACATTGAGCAATGGATACAGTGTTCATATCTTTAATGAGTCAGAACCATAGGTATATTAAATAGTATAATTCAGCAGTAGATCTGGTTTAGAATCTAGGACTGTCTGAACACTTCCTGTGAGTACTGACTATACTTCTGATCAGGGCAACTAACAATATCATCATTATCTCTACTTGTAAGAATGCTGTGATTATATGTTATGATTTATAGTAACTGGAATGTTCTATATAGCATTGCATGTTGCATCAGTTTGCAAAAAACGATTTACCCTTGTGACAATGCTTGTATATTTATTACTTGTTTTCCCAAGTTGGACAGGGATGTACCCAGTACAATAGGTCCAGAGTCTTTATTTATAATTTGGATACATGCCTGAATAGTTGATGCTGCTACACCATCAGATTATATGCAAGTTGTCATTAGGGAGAGGAAAGAAGGAATTTGAGATTCAAATTAACTGTTTCTTGCAAATAATAATAGTTTGTTTGACTCTTGGTATCACCTGATGCTAAAATTCCTGAGGTTAATCCTGATCTAATTGAGTTTTTTTTTACTTACTCCCAAAGTAATTTCAAGTTCTGCTCTGATACTTCATTCTGCAATTGGTACAGATCAGAACCACATTCCATAGATCTAGTCTTCTAGCTTGTCTCCAAACATGATACATTGCTTGTATGTTTGCCAAGATAGGATCCAGCCAGATGCATCTTTAATGACTGAGACAATCTGAATTACCAAGCTGCCCAATATGGTGGCAGGTAGTTAGTACTATCTCTCCTTCCAAAAGGATCTTCTGACTGACTGAAAATAAGAGAAATTTCTCACATACAGTGGACCCTCAGTTCGTGACCACAATCCATTCCTGGACTTCGGTCACGAACCAATTTGATCATAATTCAAAGCAACACGTCTGTGCATGTGCAGATAATTCTGCATATGCACAGAAAGGAATCTTTCTGCGCTGTGTTTGTTCCCTAACCGATTTTTGAGTTGTAAACCGATTCGGGTGGATTTTTCGGTCAGAACCCGAATTGGTTGCGAACAGAAGCGTTCGCGAACCGAGGTTCCACTGTAATGGAATTTTTCCTATCCAGCACAAGAAATTAAGGTTGCCTCTAAAGCTTTTTCTACCCTGTACTCAATTTTTCCATTGATATTTTTATATTATCTGGAAAATCGTTTCTGCATATAGCTCTTCTATAAATTGTTATATTTTTTCTCAGCTCCTAAGTCAGAAATTTTGAGGCTCCTGTACAGACATTGTGTGTCTAGTTCCAAATTTAACTCTATTTTAGAGTCTGTATTCTTCCAGCTAACTACAAAGCCCAAATCTATGGTAATTGCCTTTTAATAATAACTTTAAAAATAGTTATTATTTCCTGTTTCTGAGCCAATAAGTTCTTTGTATTTCATGTAGATTCCCCTTTATCTTGTTTGGCTTAGAAACAGTGGTTCTTACTCATAACTATAGTCTGGGCACTATCAATTGGCACACCTATCATTTCCATTGATTTTTTTTTTTATCTTTGTGATGGTCATCATGTAGTGTTAGGTATTCAAGCTTGGAAATGTTATTTGATTGAGTAGTTCTCTAATACCGCTATGGATCACCTGCTAAACTGTTTTCTTATGCATGTGAGCACTGAGACCATACAAAAATAGCAAGTTTTCGGTAATTGCAGTTGGCTTACCAAGTTTTTCTCCAGTTCTCAGTATTGTGGCTTATTTTTCACAAACTGCTATTTCAATATGATTAGGATTCTTGGTATGATCTTGCAAGATCCAGTGTCCAACCAAAATTCTCAGCTTTTGCAAGTTCTGTAAAGATGGTTTGTACTAATGCAAACATATAGTATGCTTGAATGCAAAGATGAGCGCACAAAGAACCATGGTTAGCAACCTGCTGAGATGGTTAAATATATTGTGCTTCCTAGCAGAGATTAGGAATGAATAATATGCTTCATGTTAGATGTTAATTCACGATCCAATGAATAGTTTTGTAAAATGAACCAGATGGCTCCAGCAAGTGAGCCAAAATGCATTCCATAAAGAGGAATAAACAAAAACGAAGAAATATCTGACCATGGGGGGAAACTCTTTTTGACCTCAACTGGATTGTGAACATGAAGCAAAACTCATCCACCAAGTTGTTTTTCCAATCGAAAATT
The DNA here is from genome assembly GCA_032468235.1 of Pseudoxyrhopus heterurus. Taxonomy (NCBI): domain Eukaryota; kingdom Metazoa; phylum Chordata; class Lepidosauria; order Squamata; genus Pseudoxyrhopus; species Pseudoxyrhopus heterurus. The sequence continues at coordinate 2,327 of JANHJO010007030.1, read as the reverse complement.
TTCTTGGCTGTTTAGCAGCAATCTTCCTCCCACCCTTTGTTCCTTCTTCATTTGTCTCATCACATGTTCTGATGCCCTAGAGGAAGGTAAAGGGTTGTGTGTGTGTGGAGATGCCATGTGTTAGGTGAGCTAAGCACATTGGCTTGTATCTCAAGAGACAGAAGTCCAGATTTCAATTAATAGGGTAACTAAAGTAATCTAATCTAGTTTTTATATCATTTTAAGGTTTTTAATGATCACACAGCTGTTAAATAGATTCTGTATGTAACCATTTTACATCTTACCTTGCATAATTTAAGTTTATTGAGAGAAAGCAGATTTCTGAATGCATTCCAAGCATATTTGGAATGCACATTTGTGTATATTCATGGAAAGTTTTCTGGTTTTACAGCAACCTTGATGTTATGGTAATTCATGGTTTGGTTTTATTGAAAGCATTAGACATATTGTTCTTTTTTGAATTTTACATTCTATTTAACCATCCTTTATTTCTGATAAAGTCTTGGTTACAATTTATTTTTATTTGCAGGCAGCCTTCTTAAGCCAACGGGGCTTAATTGAGAACGATTTCCTTACCAAAATTCTGAATGGAATGGCATTTGCAGGTTTTGTGTCAGAGAGAGGGCCTCCATATAGATCCTGTGATCTCTTTGATGAGGTAGAATATATCATGTGTGTGTGTGTGTGTGTGTGTATGAATGTATGTACTGTATGTATGTATGTATGTATGTATGTATAAAGTTAATCGTGAAACTTGAGAGAAAATATTTAATTTGTTTGAGGGTTTTTTTGTTTTGTTTTGTTTTAGTTTTTGGTTGCATTACTCTTGTAAAATATATCGGAGTGAATTAGCTAAAAAGGGTAATTATGGGCATGTATTAATTTTTGTTTTCAAAATATTCGGTTGAATATTTTTAAACATATTATTTTTCCTAAGAACAGATATCAGGGAGGATTGTCACTGGTAAGATAAATATATGCAAATAGTTTGCAATATTTCATAATAAAAATTTTGTTGACCATTTTAAAAATTAAAATCTGATATTACTTTATTATTTTTAGACTTTTTTTACAAACTTTCAATAAAGTAATAAAATTTGTTCGAAGAGCAAACTTGGGAAATTTAACCAAGTGTTGTGAAAAGAGGGGTCATTAAATATTAAAGATATTTCTTTTACTATTAGTATTCATTATATGTATTTCTCAATACTTACCGTAATTTGGTACAGCCAAGTTTATTATTGTTTGAATTATTAACTATTATAGAACATGCATGCAAAATAGAAATGGGAATGAGTTATTAAAAATGGTATGTAAATATTTTTAGTGGCTATGTAAAAATAGTATCTAAAAGCTTCTTTTTATCAACAAAAATATGCTTTATTTTTAAAGCTGGTAGCATTTGAAGTAGACCGAATTAAATCTGAGGAGAGCAATTCATTAAAAGTGTTAAAACATATCCGAGAACTTGCAGAGCAGCTATTGAAAAATGTAAGTACAGTATATTTTTATGATACAATTCATTAATATTTCATTTGTAAATAATTGTAAGTTGAAGATGCGCAAAGCTGCTTGCAATTATATACAATTACGAAGTTAAAAGTATAATTCTTAAGTAAGCAATGGCCTTTTTTAATGATTACATTTGGTAAAAAAATCTATTTGATAATGGGTATTGATCCTTGGGTTATGAAACCTTAAGGCCAAGTCATAAGTCAGAAAGTAATTGTTATTATTTTCTTCATTCATTGTTTTCTTCTCTTATAGTTATAGTATGTAAAACGTAATTTGGGAGTTGGGCAGCCTTCTAAATTAAATTAAAAAACTTTTCATGTCTGTTGAAAGTAACTTAGATCTTCATTCCATCTATCCTTTTTCAGCCTGCAGCGTACTATTTCTTATTATAATAAGATTTACATTTTATTTAGTTGTTACCTATCACTGTATAATATCGATGTAGTGCAATTATGCTATTCCATTTTATGATTTAATTTTGGTCATCAATAAAAGATGTTTTATTGGAAAGTCTGCAGAGATTTAAAATCTATATATATAAAAGAGAAGTCCGGTGGGGATGTAAGTTTGTGTGTGCTCTATACAAACTTACAATTCTTTGCCTAAATTCATGATTTTTGCCACACACATAGTTTTCCGTATGGAGAAGGTCCCTGTCAGGGTCACAAACCCCTAAACACCCCAGAACACCCCGAAAAAAGGTGGCAAAGTGCGCACTCACACCAAATCACTATTAGCATGCTCAGATTTTCAAACAGCTCAGAATGCCCAACGGTTACAAGAACAGCAGTTCTACTTCACCCAGCAGCGTG